>JAWPHD010011491.1:0-83441 GCA_037043455.1 Cyrtodaria siliqua
CATCAGGCCCCCATACAACACACCTGTAGAGGAAATAAATAGAATTTTTAATGACAACATATTATTTCAGTTTATTACGAGTCACCCCAGAGTAACTGAACTGAATTTAATGAACAGTGTTTCACTGCATGTCGATACATAAATAGATAATATTGTGCGTGAAAACCGATGAAAATGGAATTTAAAGGATGTAACAGCTCATAAACACAATATATGTATGGTCATTCAGAGCTGTTGAAAAAAGAAGGTACTTATATGTATAAAGGAATCTGTGAAGCGTGTCCTAGCTACTCTTACATCAAAAAGATTATTTTGGTTCTTTAATGTACCGGAGGCTCGACTCCAATACACTGGACATCCGAGTGGATGTCTCTATCCAACAGACGAGGCAATTGTAGGTGTCTTGAACATAAGAAACTCAGTGGTGTCGGTGAGGATCGAACCTATGACCTCTGTGTTATCCAGATCAAGGGTTTATATTGTGCGAGATCAATACTGGTGGACGGGACGGGACTTGAAGGGCCACAGGCCCGCTGTTTCGATGTGTTTTAAGTCCCAAACACAGGCTTTGATCTCGCACAATATAAACCCGCTGAAAATATTTTATTTCTTTAGTATCTGACATTGACGTTTAAGTATTTAATACATACATTTTCCCGACAATGAACATAATACAAATTCTCACAACTTACATTGTATGCCCATCTCTCAACATCAAACGAAGAAAATATACAGCTTTATCCTGTTTTTAACAATTTCAACTTTTTTCAATGAATACATAAATACCGTTGTTTTAAAAATAACATAATTGTTGTTTTGGATGTTTCCTGATGTTTAAAATGACATCCTAATGGTTGCAGGATGCGGCATCATAGATCTTGATAGGAATTTTAAAATCTGCTCAATAACCTATCAGCACTGAGTGTTTTAATAATCCATGTTAGATGATAAATGTTAAATGGCTCATAAATTAGCATTTGTTATGTATAGCCACCCCAGAGAGTGGGGAAGGATGCATGGGAATTTCAGAGCCTGCCCTACTCTTGCCAACGATTAGAATGGATGTTCTTTTAAATGTGCTAAAAGAATAGATTCTTGTTGTTCTTTAATGTTCTCAGAGAATAGATTCCGATCAACAGGGTCCACCTGGTTTACGTTTGCATGCCAACTAACGAAGCTAAGAGAAAGTTGCTTCGTTTAGAACACACTAAAACAAGAGCTGTCGGAGAACAGCGCAGCTCGACTATTCGATTTTTTGGAGAATAATAAATTTATAGCTAGTATATACCATCAGAAAACAAGGCTACAACAATGTGGGGTGGGGTTGGGGGCACAACATAACTATGTGTAAGAATTGACCAAAACTACACAGAAATATGTAAAAAATAAATAAAAATAAAAGAAAATCGAGTTTTGAGTGGGGTGCGGGGTGGGGGTGGGAGAGAGGTGGGGGGAGTGGGGGTGGTGCTGGCAACATATATGTGTAAGAAGCTATGTAATAATTCACCAAAACAACACAAAAATATGAAGAAAAAAATTAAATAAAAAATCTGAGTTTGAGGGGGGGGGGGGGGGGGGGAATAACATAAGTGTGTAAGAACTGACTAAAACAACAAAGAAATATGTAAAAATAAAAAATGAAAATAAAAGTTCCAAGTGTGGGGCGGTTTGAGAGGGTGCGGGGAGGAGGCGGGGGAGGGTTGCAACATATATGTGTAAGAATTGACTAAAACAACACAGAAATATGTAAAAAAAAAAAAATTCAAGTGTGGGGCGTGGTGGGTGGGGTGATGGGGGGGGGGGGGGGGGGGGGCCGGGGGGGGAGGGTTGCAACATATATGTGTAAGAAATGACAAAAGCAACACAGAAATATGTAAAAAAAAAAAAAAATCAAGTGTGGGGCGTGGTGGGTGGGGTGATGGGGGGGGGGGGGGAGGGGCCGGGGGGGGGAGGGTTGCAACATATATGTGTAAGAAATGACAAAAGCAACACAGAAATATGTAAAAAAAAAAAAAAAGTTTCAAGTCTGGGGCGGGTTGGGGGTGATGGGTGAGAGGCGAGAGTGCGTTGGGGGTTTGGGGTGGGGCAACATATGTGTGTAAGAATTGACTAAAACAACAAAGAAATATGTAAAAAAAAAAAAAAAAAAAAATTCAAGTGTGGGGCGTGGTGGGTGAGGTGATTGATAGGGTGAGAGGCGTGCGGGCGGGGCGGGGAGGGTTGCAACATATATGTAAGAACTGACAAAAGCAACACAGAAATATGTTAAAAAAAACAAAAAAAAACAAGTTTCAAATCTGGGGCGTGGTGGGGGGTGGATGTGGTGTGAGGCGGTGGGGATGGGGTGGTGGGGGCAGGGAGGGTTGCAACATATAGGTGTAAGAATTGACTAAAACAACAGAAATATATAAAAAATAAAAATAAAATAAAAAATTCAAGCGTGGGGCGTGGTGGGTGGGGTGATTGGGTGAGAGGCAGGGGGTGGGGGAGGGGGGTGCGGGTAGGGTTGCAACATATATGTGTAAGAATTGACAAAAGCAACACAGAAATATGTAAAAAAAAAAAAAAACAAGTCTGGGGCGGGGTGGGGGGTGGCGGGGGTGATGGGGTGAGAGGCGGGGGAGGTGGAGTGGTGGGGGTGGGGAGGGTTGCAACATATATGTGTAAGAATTGACAAAAGCAACACAGAAATATGTAAAAAAAAATTGTGGAAGGGAGTGGGGACGGGCCGGGGGGGGGGGGGGGGGGGGGGGGGGGGGGGGGGGGGGGGGAGGAGGGAGCCCATGCCCCAATATGGGTGAAGTAATAAGATGCATAATGCTATAACAAATCCCAAACCAAAATTATAGATATATACATGCTTACATGCAAACCTAGATCTGCCTTTATTGCACATTTTATGGGCCATCACAATTTGGGTTCCATGGGAGCCCAGAATTTGCAGAAGACAAAATTACTTATCCAACCCTTTACAACATACTACAAGGAAACCAATTCCAAAATTTAGTTCAGCTAGGACAAAAAATGTAAGAGATATAGACCTGTAAACACAGCTTACACGCAAAATTTGATGTGAAACAGACATATTTTAAGGGCTATCAGAATTTGGGTTCCATGGGAGCCTAGGGGTTACAGGAACCAAAATTACTTATGCAGCCCTTAAGATAATGCTATAAGGAAGCTAATGGCCAACTTTGGTTGTGCTAGGGTAAGAATTGTAAGAGATATAGACTTGTAAACACAGCTTACACGCAAAATTTGTTGTGAAATGGGGCACATTTTATGGGCTATCATAATTTGGGTTCCATGGGAGCCCATGGGTTACAGGAACCAAAATTGCTTATGCAGCCCTTAAGATAATGCTACAAGGAAGCCCATGAACAAATTTGGTTGTGGTAGGATAAGAAATGTAAGAGATATACACTTGTAAACACAGCTTACATGCAAACATTAATGTGGGACGCCGACGCCAACGCCGACGCCGACGCCGACGCCGACGCCGACCCCGTGGTGATTACATAAGCTCTCTTATTCTTCGAATAGTCGAGCTAAAAATCAATGGGGCCGGTGTGGCTCTAAACCAGGTCTTACAGTTTCAAGGCCACCATGCCATCAACTCGGCCACATGAAATATATTTTGTACCAATATATGGTGTTCCTTCTTCCTTCATTCCATCTATGGTCTTCTGTATTATTTCTTCTTTTATTTTCTTCTGATCTGTTAATCCAACCTACCAATCAACATGACAATATACTTTATAAAATTATGACAATAAAATCTGGAACAAAACTAAATTTCCAACCTATAATGACAAAAAGATATATATTAATATATACTAGTAATCAAGAATTATTTTCTCCAATTCATGACATGCTATTTTTGAATGGAAATTGATATGTGGCCATTGTAGAATTCAGAAAGGTGAGTCGGCCCTCAGTGCAAATCAGTATATGTAATAATCTATTAAAAAGATGTCACCTTCGGGTAAGGACAGACTGCTCCCATGCCACCGGTATTGGGCCCCTCATCTCTGTCCAGCAGACGCTTGTGATCCTGGACAGGAGGCATCAGTGTCACACAGCTGCCGTCACTAAAAGCCAGTATCTAGAATACAGAAGCATTCATCAGAACATAAGGTCTTCGGTTGGGCTTGTTCAGGTAACACTAGAAGGCCTATATATCGAGCCCTGTTATAAAGGTTTAGATTTTTGATTTGACCAACAACAATGTCAGTCCCAAGAGATATTAAATTAATGTCATTAACAGTGGGGGATGCATGTTGTAGCGGAGACTGGATGAGACCTATATTTCATCGAAAGTAGGTTACAGTGACCCGAAATTATGCACATGACGTTAGATGTATATAAGGAACATTCTGGTGAAGTTTGGTGAAAATCCTGCAAGAAAGAAGCAAGATGCGCATGCCATAGCAGAATCCGTATGTGACCTTTATTTCATTGAAAGTAGGTCACAGCGAAATGAAATTCTGCACATGAAGTTAGATGCATGAGTAACAATCTGGTGAAGTTTGGTGAAAATCCTGCATGAAAGACCCAAGATAAGCATGTCGTAGCGGAGAGACCAGACGTGATCTATATTTCGTAGAAAATAGGTCACAGCAATCCGAAATGTTACGTATGATGCAAGATGCATATAAGGAACATTTGGTGAAATTTGGAGAAAGAAGCAGATGTGCATGTAGTAGCGGAGACTGGATGTGACCTATATGTCGTCGAAAGTAGGTCACAGCGAACAAACATTTTGCATGTGATGTTGGATCCATAAAACGAACATTCTGGTGGAGTTTGGTGAAAATCCTGCAAGTAACGAAGAAGATATTAAAATCAGACGCACAGACGAACAGACAAACTGACTCAAATACATCCGGACGACATTGCCATCGCTTAAAAGTCTTCATTTTGGCTCATTCTATTTTTAGGCTCTATAAACCACTCGGCAAACAACAGTTGTTGGAAGTTGCTGCTGCTAGTATTTCTACTGCAGTTACTGGGTTCGGGTTATCGATGGAAACAATATACTCTCTTCGGCTTTAAAATGAACTCATGTTTCATGTTAACATGAGTGTCTAGTCCAAACAGATCTATTAATATATCCGATAATGCCATCGCTGATACCGAATGTATGCATTTTTATTTCCCATTGTGGAATATGATTGACTGTCATATGCTTTATGAAAATCAAACCACTTTAATATGTGATCGGTACTTACAGAGACTTCCTCACCTTGCAGCAACTCCTCCACTATCACAGTCTCTCCCGCACTGCCAAACTTCTTATCCTGGAATTGTATACACAGTTTTGGAATGATAAATGATTAACTCTTAGCCCGCTATAAATGTATAATGGACTGACCTTTCTTTGAATTGGGACCATTCCATTTATGTTACAAAGGGGCGTTTTGGTTAAATGTCTGATGAGCAGCCAGACAGTGTTAACCCAGATCAGGGTTTACACTTGCTGTAAAGGCTGTTGTAGTCGCCCTTGCAGCAGGCTAAAAGTTAAGAACAGATAATGTTAAGTAAATACTTTGTAAATGGAGTCACTCCAGAGTGAAGGGAGGGATACAAAGGAATCGGTCGTCACTTGGAACAGATTCCTATGGTACTTTAAAGTGCTTGGAGAATAAATTCAAATACACAGGACTGCCTGGTTTATGTCCTCATCCCATGAATGAGGCTAGGAAAGTGTCTTGCCTTTACACATACAGGGCTTTTTCTCCTTCATAAACAGAGATATAAACAGGAGACGATATTCAGCCCCTTCCCCTAGTAAACAGACTACCTAGTTTCCCCTCTTTGGCTGAAAAATATCCTCTAAAAAAATATATATATAAATTATTATTTTTTTTTGCTTAACATTATTTCCCCCTCTAACTTTCTCAACGTTATTATGTTTGGGATACATTTATAGAAGACAGTTTATCTAAAATATACCTCTTATGCATATTTGCACACCCAAATCTTCAATTTCTGCCTAATACACTGTTAATCCTATATCTGAAAATCACACTTTTTTCCCCTTTCTCGAAAATCTTGCTTCCCCCCCCACCCCAACCCTTAGTATTGAACGGCCTGGACCTCTTCCCTATTTCCAAAAATGAAGTAAACCAGTGGTGCCAGGGACCAGTTGTGCCAGGGACCAGTGGTGCCAGGGAGGCTGGAACCCTTGATCCTTGTATTCAGAGTTGAGCAGGATATCTACTGGGCAACCAAGGTCCCATTGGTAAATGCTGCTTTTTACCAATTTTATTAAAATCATATCCTAAGGCCACAAAAAATTAATTACCTGGTTCTCAGGCCACTTTTTCTGAGAAGAGATGCGGCCGGGCGCAATTTTTTTTACAATTTTACAGTGGTCAACAGACACGCGGGCGATTTTTTTTTTATCCGAACTTTTAATTCCAATACGTATTGATGCAAAATATCTCAAAATACATGTGCAATAACCAGTTGGATCAGCTCATCTCTATTGTCGATCATTACCTTATCATTTCTTCCCGACTTATGCTTCTTTCAAGCACAATAAGTCTGTATATTTGTATTAGATCATGCATGAACTATTGCATGTTGTTGTGAGACTTTGTCGATTAGACGCTTGAATAAATCGCCTGTTCTGTAGCACCTACTAGTTCCAAGCGTCTCAAGCATCCGACTCCTAGAGCAGACTCCTAGAGCTAGCGAGCAGAGTGGCAGATAGTCGGCCGCGCACCAGTCTACCCACAAGGGGATACCCCTGAGGTAGTTGCATGTAAAAAGCGGAACAAACTTGGATGCGGAACTTTTTTTTCGAAATTTCGGTAGCGCATTTCCAATTTTTATTTTATTACTTTTGAGATAAAATCAGCAACGGCACCAAAAAAAGACATGCGGGCGGGCCTGAGAACCAGGTTATTAATTTTTTATGGCCTAATTACCGTACGCTTTGAAACTCTCCGCTATCTGACAACACTGAGTTGGAGGTCACCTCAGATCGACCTTTCATCTAATCAATATTCATGAGAAGATAAACTAAATTCCACCAAAATGAAATCTTCCACCAAAATGAAATCGCGCGTTTCATATGCACTTCAGATGATGTTCGAGTGAACTGAGCAAACAAAAATCCACATAAAACACGTAAATCTATATCAGAAAAAAGATAGTCTTTGTGTGTTAATACTGTGAATTGCACTATAATTCAAAGAAATGCACTAAATGCTAAGTTTTACATCAAGAATACGAAAAGAAAATGATGTCGCGAGTTTTGAAAATATATATTCTACCCAGATTACATTTTCTAAATAGTATGTCATAGTAAGTCTGGCCTGATTAGCTCAGTTGATAGCGGTCGACTATTGCGTCATTCTATTGTTACCCATGAGTGTAATTTCAGTGTGGGTTCAACCCCAATATTGGTGTTATGTTTGTCAATGCAATTATTTTGTGTTTTATAAGCTAAAGTTAAAGACATTGTCTCTTTCAATACCGAGCTCCACAGTGTTTGACTGAAACGCGACATGCGCAGTGGCGCAGTCTATACGGAGTGATTTTTAAGGTTGACTCGTGACAAAACATTGACACGTATGCATTGTTACATAGTAGAGTATGCTGATTTTGTGTAACTATATATTATATTGAAACTGCATGTTTAACCTTATAAAACTGAGTTGTGAAATACTCAGCTTTTTAAAACAAGGGGTTAGTGACTTGTTGAGCACTATAGAGGAGGAATCTGATTGGCTAATCGTAAGGTCAATCTGATCTGACCGCCAGCGCAGTGTTATCAGATCCTTAGTAGTGTAGAGTATTGTGAGATTGACTTATTATATACCCACATTGCAGAATCACGAGACATACTGAAAAAAGTCCACGATTTGGCAAAAGTTACACTCTATGTCAAAAGTGTAAACTATGTCTTCATCAAATTATTCCTAGTGCGTGAATACATCGATACCTTTGTTTTCTCCATAATGTACAATTTTGTCAAATATATAAGGTATGAATACTAGTTATAAATGGAATTTATCAAAGTTTGAAAAATGATCGTGTGATGTGATGGAATCGATGACAGGTAATTTAATGTATACATGGTATAGGGTTGAAATTATGTAATGTTGGACTATGTTTACTAAAATTATGATCTAGAGAACTTATACACGGTGTTATCGATATATTAGCATAAATTACAATACATACACATACAGACATGGTAAATAGAAGAAACAACCAACAATGTAAACTTAAATAAGTTATTAATGATCGACAAGATAACAATACTAAAATGCAAAACTTTTTTATGCCCAAAAATGCACTATCATTAAAGGATATTATACCTGTAAAACATCTTTGACAGCTTGGCATGCCTCTTGTTTATTTGTAGCTATGATGACCCCCTTGCCAGCCGCCAGACCACTTGCCTTGACAACCAAAGCTGGAAAGGCTGCCCTGTAATATCAAACCTATATAGACTAGTTTAAAGAGGACACCTATATTAATAGTTTAAAGGGGGTACATCATGTATATCACTTATATTGACTAGTTTAAAGGGGGTATATCAAACCTATATTGACTAATTTAAAGCCGGTACATCACTTAAAAATGTTTCAATTCATGATAAAATGTCAATTTACAGGGTTCGACACTAACGCTAGTCCTGTGCCCACCTGTTTTTCAGGAGGACTACCTAAACGTCAAAGTTGGCTAGTCGTCGGACTAGTAATTTTTCGAGCCCCATTATAGATATTACGGCCGTAAAATACACATTCCTAATATAGGGCCGGGGTCACTCGATTAGATGAAGTCACTTAAAACTTCGCTATGATTTGGCCGACTTGGCTTTTCTATACATTTGGGGCGAAATTTTGAGTCATCGTTATTTTCGGGTCAATTTCGGCAATTTCAAATGTGATTAACCTCATAATTAACAAACCTCTAAAATACACAATCAGCGTGCGTTTCACAAGTACCTTATTTAATCCCATTACCATTAAATAACAACCCGACCCTTATCTTATCAGGGCAATATCAATCATTATCCAGTGTTCGACACTAACTTTTTGGACCTACTAGCCCCGGGGGCTAGTTGGTTTGGAATTTCACTAGCCCCCCTTAATTTCTACTAGCCCTGCTACCAACGGTACCAAATCCTCATTGTATATTGATTTGACGGGGTTGGTTATAAAATAACAACACAAATCAGATTCAAAATTTGTGACATCGCTGACAGCACCCTCCGTCACAATAACCTGATCTCGTGGCAGTCTGCACCTCTGTTAAGAAAAGTTACATACTGTGATGATTATTATTTTAATTTATTATAGTATTTCTGAACAATGTACATGAGAAACACAGAAATTAGAAATTATTATGATAGAGTTTTTTGGCTGGTGGAGAAAGCCCCAAAAATCGATCTATGTTTGCACCGTTTATAGCACTTTCATAATTCGCGGCGTTTTCCGACGGAAGCGGAAACAACTGCTGAAATCGTGGTCATAAAAACGCTTGAGAAAAGCTGTCTAGTTTATAAGGCGTAGTTACAAGCGTTTGTGTGATTCGGTATCGGGCTGGTATCACGCGGTAAACGAAAGCAAAAAGAAAACAAATGTCGTTTTACGCGGACTAAAAGAGCAGCAGTTTTAAGCAAGAATCTGCGGAACATTAATGATTAACAGTGCTTGAGATTTTATTTATATAATGCCAACGCAAATTGGGTACGTGTTTGTTCTATAATCTACTAGCCAATCGGGCTAGCTAGACGAGCATACGTGCTAGCCCGACGGTCACTTTTACTAGCCCCGGGCTATCGGGCTAGCGTTAGTGTCGAACACTGTTATCAGTTTGCCTGAGGCGAGATGTGAATATAACCGCCACGTTTGCACGTGATTAGATCATGTGGGGATCATGTGCGCTTTCTATTTAGGTAAACCAATCAAAGCCGTCGTATTTTTCGATTTGGTGAATAATTAAACATCGTACTACAAACTACTGCGCAAGGGCGGGGTTATGATTAGTCAAGATACTTTGAAACTGATTTCTCCTGCGATAAATAAATTTAAAAGGCGGTTATAATTATACGATTTGTCATCGGCACAGTTGTAATGAATCTTTGCAGCGGTCGTCAATAAGCAAAAGCGAAAACTTCTATTGTGTGTTTTATTGACAGCTAATTATGAAATAAAGAAATGTGTATAAAGCGAGTTTGTTTGTGATTGCTTTATAGACGAGAGAAATCAACGGAAATGTATTGAATCCTACGATTAGTCATAGCCATCATTAAATTATCTATGTCTATGGATTAGGTAATGATTTTGTGTTTTGTTACTCAATGCGGCTATGACTGAAAAATAAGTTTGGGGTAATTGTCCATTAGTATTTTTCAATAAAAATGGAACGAAGACCAGAATAATATTGCATTCGATCAACATGTGTCAAGTTGGTTAGGTTGAAAATGCATCTAAATCTGATGAAAGTCCGCCTGGGGAGAAACCGAAAAAAGTATAATAAATTTTACGATTTCAGTTGGTATCTTCAAGATGAAAAGGGTTTTAGGCACTGTTCACTTTGAAGTTTGTCTCCTGTTATACACCTGTTTTTTTTTGTTGCTAAATACACTGTTTTTTGGAAGGACCATCTAGATTTTTAAAGTCACTAGTCCTCCGGACTACCCGTTTAAAAAAGTAAGTGTCGAACCCTGATTTACAATAATTATGTTGTTAGCAATGGGTTGCTCTGGTCTTAAACTTGGATACATCTATTTAAATGAAATTGGGCTTTAAAATGTTTAATTAACCCTGGTGCGCAACCTAGGATAGCACATATTACTGCTCAAAATGCATTAACTTCTAAATAAGGTGTCATGTTTTCTCATACATTATATGATGGCTGTAATATATGTACAATATGTCAATTCTAAGTCAGACCCCTAGACCCCACTAGAAGTCTGATGGAGTAATCCCTCAACTTCATTTATAGTTATTTTACACTGGTTACGAGATAAGCTATACAGCCTATAGAAATCATCCTCTATAGCACAGATGACAGCAGGAGGCAACTAAAGTATAAAAGAATATTCAATGAGTTTTATATTGTTACATATGATACAACTGTATGTTCTTTAATAACAGCTCATCAATACATTTAAGTCGACTATAACAGCCGTTGCGTCCATTGTAAACCCAGATCAGTCGGCAAGTAACAGGCTGATCAAGGTTTACAATGTCCAGCTGCTGATCAGTCCAAACACCCCTTTGTCACATAAATGGAATGGTCTTTATAATAATTCAAAGAAAGAACAGTCCATTATGTATATGTAGCGGGTTAAGAGCCATCCTAGAGAGAGGGGAAAGACACACAGGAGTCCTGGAACTTGCCATTCTCTTACTTACAAATAGCTTCCTATGGCTCTTAACAACATTCAATTCCTTTTCTATAGAATGATACCACCTCGCTTTATTATTTACTCCATATTTAATAATTACGTATTAATGTAGTCGACAGCCTCGTCTACGTTTGTGAAGAAGCCAAATTGTGCTGTTGGTATACCCTGTCTGACCATGAAGTTCTTGGCAAACTCTTTACTTGCCTCTATCTGGGATGCAGCCCGACTTGGCCCAAAACACGCTATACCTGAAGTAGTACATGTAAATCAGGTACTGTGTATATAATACTGTACATAAGGATAAAACATTAACGGGACACACAATCTTGAAGAATTTTTCGAGCAATAAAATTAGTACCTGTATTTATCAGGGTCAGACAAATCACATGCCCGGAGCCCGCGACTACCAAATGTTTATGTCCGGGCTACCAGAAATTTTTATCGAGAGTCAGTCAGGCTACTACAAATTTGCATGTGTAGTAGCCAGTCAAAAAAAGATTCTAGCTCTAATCAACACCACTGTTTATTCAAGATAAGATTTAAATCCATGCGTCCACAATACAAGAATGGTTTCGTTCCCAAGAAGAAAACTCGAATAATTATTTAAAAACTCCAAATATGCATCCCCCCACCCACTCGACACTTACCCAATGAAGAATGAGACCGCCTCACGCATTCCGGGCTACCAAGTTTAATTTCTGGTACTACCATGAAAATTCAGGATTCAATTCAGGATCAAGATTTGTCGGACCCTGATTTATTAATCCATTATCATTTTCTAATTTCACTTTAAACCTGATTCCAACATGGAACAGGGACGAAGGAATGCACTTGTATACCTTGTGATTTGAGATGATCAACTATGCCATCAGCCAGAGGGTCCTCCGGTCCCACCAGCACCAGGTCAATGTTTCTGTCTTTACACCAGGTGCTTACTTCATCAAAGTCTTTAACATTTAAACCTGTAATAGCAATGAAAACCACATTTGATAATAAACTAACATTATATGGAGCATCGAATCGATATGCACATCTTCACATCATAGGTAAGCATTCTGTAAAGTTTTAAAACAACTGATTGAAAACCTTGGGAGGAGAATCAGATAGACACAAGATATTTTAACCTAAAATTTGATGAAAAACTCATGTAATACAAGGTTGATTTTGACGCCGAATCGATATGCACCTCTTCACATGTATCATAGGTAAGCATCTGTTAAGTTTCGAAACAATCGGTTGAAAACCGTTGGAGGAGATACAAACTTTCTGGTCAGACAGAAAGACGTCCGGATACTCGGACAGATAGGACTGACATGGATAGCGCTATATACCTCCTCACGTTTCGGTGGTGGGGCTCAAAAAAACAAAGTCTGGACTAGAACAGCGCTCTCTGGAGCACATGTTTGGACTGCCAGCGCTCTCTGGAGCACATAATTGGACTGCCAGCGCCTTTTTTCAGAATGTATAGTGGATACGACTATAGACATTAGTGTAGATATGTACATGCATTTAATGAAGTTTGGTGAAGTAATGAACATGGTATAGGGAATGTTACGGTCAGACAAGAGCACTGCAAGCAGATGCTGCTGCAGATACTCAACCATGCAAGAGCCACATTTGATCAATTGTTTCCAGAAATGATTTGATAAAGAAATATGAAGTTATGACCAAACTTTTCGTGACATAAATTGGCCTTTGAACCCAGATTAGACATGAACTGTGACATGGATTTATGTATTGGTAAGGTCACATGACTATTGCCATGAAGAGATATTTACTGGAAGTTTGAAGAGGAAATTAAAATAAGTTCTAGCCAATGTTAAGTTTTTATGACACAATACCAAAGTGATCTCTATGTACCATTTTTTCTTCAAACAGACGAAAACCAAAAAGTTTCATGAAATGTTAAGTTTTCGTGACTAAAAGATGACTTACAACCCAGATTACAACCTTGTCTGTGACCATGACATTTGTATAGTGGCCTGGTCATTTGTCATGATGTTTATCAAGTTTCATGAAGAAATAAAAGTTCACAAGAAATCTGTACAAGAAAAGTTTTAAGATTGGTTTAAACATTTATATCGGGAATATATAGAATGCCAGGTCTTACTGAAGTCACAAAATATCCTAAACCAGATATAAATTTAAATATTTTTTATTAAATTATTAAAATCGACTTCACTACACACAATGTACTGTTCAGTTTAAGACTTATTGCAAAAGCACTTACTGACATTGTCTATCTTGCCACATTTCATTGTTCCTGCATTGCCAGGGGCAACATAAATGACCTTGACCTCTGGAGACTGAGCCAGTTTCCATGCCAATGCATGTTCTCGTCCCCCACTTCCTATCACCAGCACTATGGCCGACATGTTCTGCAAATATCAAACATTTCTATTTTAAACATACAAAATATTCAAATCTGTAACTGGCAATGTCTCTTTGACATTTATATATATATAGTGGAATTTGGAATAAAAAAGTATTTATTTTCTGACATTTTGTAAATGGCATTCACAATTTAAAAGGTTAACACGGTATTACACAACTATTATTTTGCTGAATACAGTAATGCATTAAATGTGAAACAGTCTAAGGTGTTGACAGAAATTTAAGTTGTGCAACGTTGAAATATTTAAAGTTGCAAACATCTACTTCAAGTCAAAACAAACAATTTCCCTTTAAAAGGAAAGGGGGCTAAGTGCTCAAAAGCATTTTGGTGTCTCGAAGGGATTCCCCCCTTGATTGGCATGTCAAACTACTCAGGATTAATTGAACTGTTTAAAGTTTGTGTAGACTGTTTGCAAGCATAAAATAAAGAAAAAATACAGAGATTTTTATGATGGTGATTACCCGTTACAGAACGGAGACAACTGCGACATATAAGCATAATATATTCTAAAGTAAAACAAAGAATGGTAGCAATATAATAAGGAATAACACGAAAATGATAGTTTTGAAACTGTATGCACATATTTTTCTGATGTTTTATTGTTTTTAAAAGTGAGAAAATCGGCAAAAGTAGTAGCAAATTCGGATGGTATGTATTTCGGACAAAATTCGTTCTGAAACAGATATTAAAGGTACCCTTTGTATTTCAAAGTACCAATCTTATAGGACCTCTTATGGGTTGTTGCTAATAGGCTTTATTAATTTTAGTTATATAACACATTTAAAACTTAGGGGGAAATGTTAATTTAGAAAGGAAGATATAAATATTATTCATAATTGATATATTTTTTAAGAAGTCTGTTTGTTTGACAGGTTTGTTTGACAGGCATTTTTTTTACAATATTTAGGCAACATAGTAGTGCATTATGGGTGCTTAATAGACTTTTACAACTTTAACATGAAATTTAAATTGGGTGTGGTGGGATGGGGGCTGTATGTGTACAGGGGGCTAGATACATGTGGCTAATAAACTTAAATTATCACAATGGGAAATATAATTTAATTTCAAAATTGTCTGAAAATGCAATATATATTAAATGATGTTCATGTGTAAAAAGTTCCAAACTCTCAGAAGTTAAATTATAAAAGAATGATGCGCGGCGGGGGTATGTATTACCTTATCCCTAATCGCCCCAAAGCAAAATAAAACGAACATGCATTCATAAATTTCTGGAGAGAACGCAGATGAGAGTAAATCAGAGAATTCAGAATTTTAAGATGTTAAACATTTGTTGTTAAAAGTAAAATAAAGCTTTAACTTTATGCAATGCAATTGCTGTTCTTTAAATCTGCATAAATAAGTCCCTGGGATATTGTGTTATATAGATTATTTTTAACGAATTTTGCATAGAAAAAATCCTGGGACCCATTGTTTCAAAATGTGTGAGTCCCAGGGACTCATTAAAGCAGATTTCAAAATGAATCACTGCACACCTACTACAAAGAAATATCTCAAATAAACCACAACAGAGAGAAATGCCTTTCTTCCAAAATGTGAAAGATGAGCCTGTGTGTTTCGTGAAACTATTTAATAGAGCTTTTCTAGATTGTTTTTTTGGAAGTGGGAGGATGCTTTAATCAGGGCACTAGTCAGCTTTTAGAGGACTGGGGCCAGGGCCCTCAGGAAGTGGAATTTTGCGTTGTTTTCATATCAAAGGGGAATTTCTAAGAAACACAAATTAGTGGGGTTTTTTTATTATTTAAGTGGTACCAAAATTTACCATTTCAAATTGCAAAATGTATGCTGTTTTCCTGTATTGGAGCTGGGATGATAATTAAAGGGATCGGTCTCCATCAGAAGTACGCCAAACACTTGTCGTTCACTAGCAGTGCTCAAAGAAAATTATTTTAAGAGACAGGCCCAGGGCTTGTTGCTTCTGAAAATGAACAGGCCCCGATTTGAAATGGACAGGCCCTGATTTGAAATGGACAGGCCCTGATTTAAAATGGAAAGGTCCAATATTTTTTTCTTATTGGAAATGTGTCTTTATTCACTTTTATAGCACACATTTGGGTGATTTCAAAAATAATGAAGCTTTTTATTAACATTCCAATATCTATTTACCAGAAAGCTAAATAACTAAGTTTTTAAGTCCTGGAGATGTGTTTAGTGGTAGTTGATTCTCATGCAAAGTTTCATCACATTAGCTTGCTTCCTTAAAAATTTATGTTGTAAAAACATGTCAAAAAGTGTCCCAAGTGTACTGTTTTGCGTGACATTTCAACTAAAACACCATTTTTAGTTTTGAATAACTATGCAACCAGCTGACATATCAGCAAATGGTCTTTTTTATACAGTAGCATGGCATATTCACTATCAGTTACATAACATGTAACCCGTCTCCAAACATGTTTTATTTTTCCATAAGAGTTTGAAGTTGAAGTGTACTAAGACTTTTTGCACACACTTTTTCACCAGAATTGGTGTACTGAGGTGCTGGTAGAAAAGGTGTTGATAATGAGGTGAATAAAAGTTTTCTATTTCAGCACATAAATATGTATTCTTTAAGTTTTTCTACATTTCTATACATTATCTTGTTCATTGAACTTGTTGACAGCCATATACAATAACAGGGTTCGACACTAACGCTAGCCCGCTAGCCCGAGGCTAGTCACTTTCGAGAAGGACTAGTAAAAACTCACAGTTGACAAGCCCGACGGGCTAGTTGTTTTTATTATTTAAATGTCGATTTTAAATGATCTTATATGATCCTGATGCTGAAAATTGCCACTGATTGGCACTTTTTTCTTTGAGGGAGCAAAATGCTGAAAAATAACCGGCGTTTTATACATATCCCCACATCTTTTTCTGTAGAGACGCTAGCATTTCTATCACTGTATTAATTTCTAAGCATTTTATTGACATGATGGCCTTCACATTGTAAACAAACATGTGGCGATATTTAAATACGGAACACTGTCTCCATCAAAACAAACGAAAAACAGAATAGGAAAAGCGTCATCAGCAAAAAACAACATGATTCAAATAAACACATTCGTGTGTATTTTAGCCATCGTGTAAGTGCCTACAGAGCCCTTTTCCCAGTTCCCAGTCGGCATGACTTTAAACGAAATTTGATTGTAGAAAATGCCTTATGCAGGCCGCTGCAAAGAAAGGTATAATGGCCGTGGCTTATAAATAAATTTGACTATTACCTAGTCACAAAGCTGTTGTCTTGCAATATTTACAAGCAGTACAGTCATATAGGAAATGCAACCTCAGCTATAGATGGAGCCGGATTATGAAGTTTCTACTCAGACATGCCTTTGCGAGGGAGAGAACCCACGCTGGTCAGATGTCTGTCTATAGCTCCAAAGCCTGGAGGCCTTATCCATGGAGCTGCCAAGCCATGATATTTTGGTATCTTTTTATTTTGCCGCAAAAGAGTAAAAGGAGGACTAGTTGGTTTTAAGAAGGGCTAGTAAAAATAAGAAGGCACTAGCCCTGTAGGCTAGTAGTCATAAAACGTTAGTGTCTAACCCTGAATAACCAGTCAAAAACTGTCCCAAGTGTACAATTTAGCATAAATGATAGATATTTTTAAAGTCCACATGCCTTTTCAATCTCTAAGCACTTTTTTAGTAAGAACATGTCCAATAGGCATCAGCTATGACAACATTGTGATGGTAAGATAGCATGTAAAAATAATTCTGGCATATTTGTGTTGTCCCAAGTGTACATGAAATTTGACAATTTTTATTGAGAGGTGTCAGTTCCAGGAAAATTATACCACAATTCATTCTATTACAAGGCAGCAAGCAGAAAGGTGTAATTTCCATAGAAAATAGTCTGGAGAAGTGTTCTAATGGTAAAAAAACATGATATTTTGTAAATATTCCAAATTAACTTACAAGAAAAAAAGGTAAAATCATATATTTTTGTTGTTAACAATTATATTTGTTCTTTCTCTGTTCCATAGTAAGGCAACATTCTTCTACTTGACATATGCTGTATAAGGTTTAATAGATAATGCCTCTATGAGTATTTTACTCTGCACATAAATATAACTATTGTTATTGTACACTTGGGACATAAAAATCTGGTTTTGCTCATTACACTTGATAAATGTCAAATAAGTTTTCAGGAAATGATTTGATACATTAAAGATGGCAACTCTGGTCCTTAAAAGTTCCCTTTGAGGGCACTTTAAGAAGTAAAACTGTTGTGACTCCAACTCAAACACATATTCAAGGCCTTTTTTTAGAAGGCCAGAGACCATTATATCAAATGAAGATTAATTGAGGTACCGGTACACTTGTTTGGATGTACAGTCTAGGTACAGAGATAAACTGGCTTGGATGTACAGAGGTACACCTTTTTACATCCAAAAAGGTGTACCTCTGTTTGAATATACAGAGATTCAGTTGTTTGAATGTACAGAGGAATACTTGCTTGGATGTACAGAGGTATATGTGCAGAGGTGCATTTGTTTGGATGTACTCATGTTCACCGATATACAGAGGTACAGCTGTATAGAGGTACTAGTACTTGTCTAGATGTAAAGAGGTACCATTGTTTGCATGTACAGAGGCACCATTGTTTGCATTTATAAACCAGATGTACTGAAGTACACTTGTTTGGCTGTACAGATGTAGAGGTACATTTCTTTGCATGTATCAGATGTACATTATTATGTACACTTGTTTGGCTGTACAAATGTACCGAGATACAATTGTTTGCATGTGCCAGAGGTACATTTGTTTGCATGTACCAGAGGTACATTATTATGTACACTTGTTTGGCTGTACAGATGGACAGAGGTTCATTTGTTAAGATATACAGAGATATAGATTTACACTTTTTTTCTACATGTGAGCATACGTACACTTGTTTGGATTTATAGATGACAGATACATGTTAAGATGTACAGATGTAGATTTGGTTGGATGTACAGAGTTACACATGTATGGATGTATATAAGAGGTACAATTGTAAGGATGTATAGAGGTATAAAGGTACACTTGTTTGAATGTACAAAGGTACACTAAATGTTTGGGTGTACAGGGGTACACTTGTTAAGATGTACAGAGGTACACCTTTTTTGGATTTACAGAGATACATCTGTTTGGATACAGAGAGGTACACTTGTTTGCATGTACATATGTGCAGCTGTTTTGCTGTAAAGATGTATGGAGGTACACTTGTTTGCATGTACAGAGGCACAGAGGTAAGCTTATTTGAAAGTAGAAAGGTACGGCAACACTTGTTTGCATGTACAGGTCAGAGATACATTTGTTTGGCTGTACATTGAATGTAGAAAAGTACGCTTGTTTTAATGTACATACATATGTACACTTGTTTCACTGTACATAAATGTATTGGTACACTTTTGTTGCATGTACAGAGGTACAAGAACAAGTGTCTGAGTTCAGGTATGAGTTTAATAATTGTGTTCTGGCTTGGGATATAATACTTCAGACCATTATGTTTAAGCATTTAACATGACTTCATTTGTTAAGAGTTATGTATAATCAGTTGGATTGTATAGATGTTTGTTAAAGTAAATTGTTTTAGTGTTTGAATAATATAACAATAATAAAGGTATTCCTACGGAAAGTTAATCTTGGTAATTCATTTGATAATTTAGAAAGTTTAATTTGTTCAATAGTTTTGTCCAAAGTGTACACATTTATAAATCTTTTATCAAATGCTATAAATTCACTCTTATTTATGAGGTATCAATATATTTATTGTAAGTTTTTGGGAGTCTACCAGAACAAAAGCAAAGATTTATTATTCCACTATATATTGTCTTAATCATGTTAATGCTAAGATATTATTCAATCATTACTTTATTCTCATAAGATCTCTTGTTTTCAGAATAATAGAAAATCACTTTGCAATATTTAATTTTTCTATATTGTATGGAATTTTATCGTGAAATAACATTATAAGTGTTTATATTTACATATGTTCCTACAGGAACACTGATTTACACATTAAAATAAACATATTGATGATGTTAGTCAATTGTCCCAAGTGTACAGAATTATGGTTAATGTTTAAAACAAAACAAATGAAGAAATGTTATGCTCTTTAAGGGCATTCATGGATCATTGAAACCAAGAAAATGAGTGAATCATTGTTTAAAGTTTTATTTTGATGCTGTATTAACATTCATTGTTCATTTCTCTCCAAATGATTTGAGATAGAACGGTCTAAACCTGCAAACATTAATTGTAATCTTTAACTATTAAATCTTAAAACAGAATATTACAAATAAAATTCCTGTTTAACACATAGGTCATGGGGCAAATTTTAAAAGTTCTTAACTTTGTAGCCAGTTGACTCTGTTTTAAGATCAGAAATGTATGTTGATTTTTAATAATGCAAGGCATTGTCCCAAGTGTACAAAAAAGCAAGACAATGTGGCTTTTTTTAAGTATTCATATTTTTGGCAAATTTTAATTTACACTTATGAAACTTTGCAAATATCTCGAGTATGTCCTAAATTATGCAAAACATAAAGTTTACTCTTCAAAAGTTTAAGATAATGTTGCATAAAAATGACATTAAGGTGTGTGTTTATAAAATAATGGGACTTAAAAGCATAAAAACCTATATTTTTCAATTGTATTTTGGACTACAGAACATATTTTTACTAAAAAATTATTGTTGAACATGTTACTTTATATGTACATGCTGCAAAAACAGTATTATGATTATTGTTTGAGATAATTTGTGAATCACAATTTGGTTATTTATTTCACAAAAGTTCATTAAAATTCATATAAACACTTAGATTTTTATTGTAACATGTTAACTTATCCATTGGCCGTATTCATGACATAAACTTGAACATATTGGCTAACTATTGCACTAAAAATTATAATCCCATCTGTAATTTGAAATGTTACCAAAAAATTACACTTATGCTTCATTATTTTTGAAATCACCCATTTGTTACGTATGTATTAATCAAGCTCAGAACCTCCTCTGACTAGATTTTTCTTTTTGCTACCACTTTATGCTCCCTGGTCAGCGGACTTATTTACCATTTCGTTTAAAATATGGAGCCAAATTTTTAATCAGGTTTTATGAGACTATCAGAGCCTCCTCTGGCTATATTTTTTCTTTTTGTCACCACTTTCTCCAAGTAAAGAATTAGGAGCCTAGATTAGAATTCATTTAAAAGTAGGATTCCAGGAACTCCTTACACCTTAAATAATGAATAGAAATATATTTTATATCTGTATTTATACATATACAGTATATATATTTTTCTTTCCACCAACATGTATTTGTAAAGGACAGTTTTTCTTATTTGATTATGTAAAAAAAAACACAAAAAAAACCCGGAATTATGTACCATCCGAACTACTATGACACCGCACTTTTACGGCCCGAACATTTCACAAACATTCAATCGAAATACCATCAATAACGATTTTTTTTTCATGCATTAGTGTGTTTTTAATGACAAAAACGGTATTTCTTACCACAAAGGAAAGAAAACACAACCCTAATAGCAGAATAATGAGTTTTATGTCAACAACTGTCGACCTCAAAGTTGTGACAAACTGCCAACACGAAGCCAGGCTAAATATTCGAACTTCTTCTTATTGTTTCAATGTGTGTATAACACATTTTAATTACTTTATTGCAAGTGTTTTCACAGTTCACAATACACATTGAGTATTTTGTCGTGAGGAACTTGAGCTTGAGATCCAGTAAAACCTTTTTTTGGGGGGATTTTTTTTTTTTAAGACAGGCCCGACGGGCTCCTCGTCTGCAAAATGAGACAGGCCCGGAATGAATTTCGAGGAGCCCCGGGCGTCGGGCTATCCTATTTCTTGAGCACTGAGTGACTGACTAGACGACTGCATCACTGCGCATGTCCTATTAGGAAAAGACTGCTCCTTCATAATCATGTTCACTTTTGTACGAGAGTAAACTTTTTTTTACACTTTGTTCTTACCTATCGATGACTGCAAATAATAATAGACATATTGAAATAGTGTTTGCGGTAGTTTTTAAATGGGTTATGAATTTGCCTTTAACCAAAAACTGTTTTTTAAACTAGGCAAATTTTGAAAAAAAGGTTGCTCCTGCATAATCATGCTCATTTTTGTGTAGGGCCAAACAAAATAATATGTGTGGTTCAGGTAACATTGGGAAAAAAAATAGGGTAGGTAGGTAGGATTTTTTTTTTTTTTTTTTTTCTCTCGACACGTTCCAAAAATAGGTCAAACACAGTGTTTTAATACTTTTGTAATACTTTGCTTAATATGTTTGTTTGGTTATTGGCTCTTTATACAACCAGGACAATATTTTTAAAAAATGTAGCATGTCAGAGCAAAATAAATTCATTTGACTAAAATAAAAATGCACATATCTGTTTTTAAGTCCTTTTTGAAAGTGAAATATATTAAAAAGAAATTGACAAGAGGGTTGCAAAGATGCAAAGTCTGCACTCAGTATATAAGTGAACGGTGTCCCATCCACTTCTGGAGAACATTGATATTTAAACTATTAAAATTTATTATAATATTTCACCCTTAAAGATGAAATTTGTCCTAAATCAACAAATCCGTTGTTGATATGTTTTTAATTATTAAATATCATTATAAATACGATATTTACTATGCTATTGATGTATGTTTAGTGAAAATATGTTTTGAAAGATAAAAACCGAAAAGGCGAACAGGCATTGCTAAAAAATCGAAAAAAATCTAAGGGGAAAAACTCTTGCGCGAATTACCGGAAATGACGTCATTGGGAACAAACTATTTTTTGTTTACATTGGGACTGAACGCAAAACAGTATACCTTGTGTGAAAATGTGAGAATTAAACGATGTCAGAGGAAATGCCCGTGATAAAACGGTTACACCATGTGCAACCTTACGATTTGGAGCCAGAATACGTGTCTGAGGACGAAAATACATCGGATTCATCAACTGATGATGAAGTCGTACGCGGTGCAGGTGCAAATTGAGAGCTTGTAAAGACTATCGTGTCATGTCATTCGTTACATTCAGTGGTTCATTACACTATTCACTAATCGAACAAAATAGCGTATTTATACACTTACAGCAACAACAAACAAAAAAACAACGTAAACATTGTTTTCATCGAAATCTGACAGTAAGTCACCCGCAACACTGCAATATTTGGTACATACACAATAACCGCGAAATGTTGTATATTCGGAATGAATGGACCTGGTCTATACCTATACATTAATACATGGATATATACATGTATGTATGTAGATCTATGGTAATACGAGCGTCAGATTTTTTTGCCGATAAGTAGACATGGAACAAATATATTTATTAGATATTATCCATAATTGATAAAAAAATGAATAAAAACAATAATAAATGAAACAGCATATAATTTCGGCGCCATAATTTCTATAGTATTATATATTTGCCATAAGTCGCCATCAACACCAAACACTCTAGGAGCGGTGTTTGCAATATGACACGCTCTCTAGTCTCCACGTGCCCCCAAATATCAATACAGACTAATAAAATATTGCGGTGCACTATTGAAGTGCAGCCTAATTTGGGTACATACGTCGGTACATCACAAAAGCACGCGCCATTTAGGGAAACCTAGTTTTATGATATATTTCCTGTTTATTGCAATTTCTTGAGCGGTATAATACCGCCGAGGGCAGACGCGTATTGCACAAGACGGATATATCACGATATTTGTCGCGCACAAAGAGAGAAAAATACTATGATTTAAATAATATAGCCAAATGTATTATGAGCACGATATAGACAGTTAGTAAGTATACTTACTCATGTATACTTACTCCTGATATACAGATCGAAAACAGACCAAATATATCAAATTACCATAATATAAAGTGAATTATTCTATTATACTTGTTTTACTTATTGCACCAGCTAAGAGGCGTTATTGTTGTTGCTTTGCCATAAAAAATTACTGAATTAATATAAAAGCTAGTAATATTATTAATTTTCTGCCTTGTAATAAATATCCATGAAACATTTGTTGTTGTTTTTTCAAATCCATAGCCCTATATATGTTGATAATATATATATATAATACTATTGGCAGAAGAGGGTGTATAATTTAAAATTATTAAAATTAAAATTTGGAAACAAAGACGCTGTGTCTTTGTTTCCAAATTTTAATTTTAATAATTTTAAATTATACATTATTAAAATTAAAATTTGGAAACAAAGACACTGTGTCTTTGTTTCCAAATTTTAATTTTAATAATTTTAAATTATACACCCTCTTCTGCCAATAGTATTATATATATATATATATTTATTTCACCGGATTCATTTAAATTTATATGCTGAACGTTCTTAGCAATCTTTTTAAAAAAGACGGCTACATAATATTAGCGCTGTCAACTCTTCATTGATTCACGTAAAGACGCATGCTTCTAATTCAACAGCTAAACATTCACGGTGTATATAAAGATCTAAGACTACACCTTTCTTCAATTTATCATACGTATACCCGATGAGGTGCTAAGATAATTGAAGATAAATTTCAATCTTACTTCATGTATGAATTTCCTCCTCAACGCCGGTCGAGTAGAGGAATACAACTTGCTTGGAGACGGCGGGGTTATGCACTTCTCATTTTTATAGTCGAATATCGTTGGTACTGCTGTTGATTTTAATCTGCATGGCCTTTTGTTCTCCAAATTCAAAGATAATGAAACCAAAGGATGGACTTCCCACGAAGTCAACTCAAAATCTTTGCTACAAACTCGCGCGTCTTTCGTAGGTTCCCACTTTCTCGACGAGTCGGGCGATTTTCTTCGGTAAATCTTAATATATCATTATCTCGATTAGAGAAACGAAAGAAACTTAGGTTATTATCTTGTCCTTCTTTATGCAAACTTTTTCACCCAGCAACAGCACACGGCATTTTTAACAAGTACCATAAAACGTAATCCTACATAGACAATACTATACAACTCAATGCGACACCGCGAATCGTTTGGTACCAATGACGTCACAGGATCACATGTCACTTACCTGTCTTCAAAAAGGGCGAAACTCGAAGCGTGTGCGCTATGAGATAAAATTGGCTACTGTGAGAAAACGGGACAACCAATAAGTGTAAGATTTGAAAATATTGTATATTATATACGTATATTTCCGAATATATTCTCAAAATACACGCTATATTTCACCTTTAATAACGTACATACATGTAGCTGAAAGAAAACGGCTTCACTTTTATTTAAATATGTTCATGATCGTGTCACATGTTTAAAAAATACCTGGAAGTAGCAATGCAAACGCATTTTTCAAATTAGAAAATATTGGGAAACTGATTAGTATTTTCTAAATAGTATCATCAAAATAGTCCATTGAGAAAAAAAAAGTAAGTTTATGAACCACCCCACATGCAAAAAAAATATTTTTTTGTATCCAACAATTGCCAAAATGAATAAGCCTTTTTATCAATTTTTCTGAAAAAAGCAACCTAGCTGATAAATATTGTTTTTTCCTTGCAATAAAGTCATGCAGATCTTTATTTACAAAGTAATGTGTCAAATGAATGTTTCTTTCCCTTTTTCTTTTAAATATGTGCTACTATTTTCACAAGTTGGTGTTAAACCCGTCATCTTTGCTATGTAAACAAATGAGTACTGGCGTTAGATGGCCTACATGACTTATCGTGACAATGTCAAGGTCAAATTTGAACAATTCTGAAAAATGAGTAAATTAGCCTAAAAAAGCCAGAAGTTCTTTCGTGATGAATGATAACATGTGTATGAAATATTTAAAGTGTTATTTCACTAAAGAATTCATGAGAATTATTAGTGGGAACAAGTTTCTAGTCCGAAATAAGACTCGAAAAAGACGATCTTGTTTGTAGTACCACGCATGCGCATTACAGTCACATGACAAGAGTTGTCTTTTCTGATGTTAGCAGGTGTTGAAAAATGCGCAAATACACCACGAGTACGTCATTTTTTGTGAGATTAAATATAAAACAAATTGAAGATTAATTATTGAAGTACTTTATTTGTACATAAACTAGAGCGTAATCATCCGATTTAATACTGAACTTCCAAAAACCGCACTTCGCTTCCATTTATTTTTCATCTACCAATAAATAACAAAAGCCGTGAGGTCAATTACATAATGTATGCAGTGTTTTCTTCCTATATTCAACATAAAAAGTTCCACTTTTTAGTGTCTTAGCACTTAAAAGATGCGTAATTTGACCTACCCAACTCCAGGTTGGGATATTCCTAAATTCTAAATATAGCTTACGCGGCGCCACCTATCGGGTTTGCATTGCTACTCGAAGGGACTTCCATCTCCCATATTCTTATAGGCGAAACACTGAAATGAACTGGTTTTTAAGCCAGAATCGTGGTGATTTTCTTGAAATATATCGATCAATGTAGCTTGGTTTACGACTGCCTTCATCATTTTTTTTTCCGGGCCGTGAATACATCTTTCGAAAGTAAACGCTAACACGGTCGCCGCCATGTTGTATTATGCGTTGTTTCGTACTCGCGGCGTTTCGTACTTCGCGGTGTTTCGTACTCTTTACCGAACGTACCCACGAAAATTCGTTCTCAACCCGAAAAAAATAAATAGGGTCGGCGATTCGGCGGTAAATAAATAGGGTCGGTCGGGTTACCTGAACCATACATATTATTTTGTTTGGCCCAGGGGTAAACATTTTTTTTTGCACTTTAATCGTACCTGTCGTTGATTGTAAGTAATAAAAGACATATTAAAATAGTGTTTGTCGTAGTTTTTAAGTGGATTTTGAATTTAGTTTCAACAAAAAAACTTTGTTTAACTTGGCCTTTTTTTCTAAAAAAAAAATTCTCCTTGATAATCATGTTCATTTTTTTTACAGGGTTAAGCTTCTTTTTTTCACCTTAATAGTACCTGTTGATAATTGCAAATAATAAAAGACATATTGAAATAGTGTTTGCTATAGTTTTTAAGTGGGTTTATGACTTTTATGGTAAGGAAAAGGTAATTTTTAAACTTGCCATTTTGAGATTTTTTATCGGAAAATGGCGATCTATACATCTTAAACTTTAGTTTGTTTTTAAGGACCCCAGGACTCGATCTCGCACCATGGGGTATTGTACACTAGCTTACCATGTGTCCTTGTGTTTATTGTAAATTAGTGTGTGCGTGGGTCACCAAACTTTATGACAGGATGTTATGTAATATTACATACTTAAAGTCTTTTATGGCGTACGCATTTTTTCACTTGCGGTAAACTTGCCTAACAATAGATCAAGATCTAAATCATCAACATTAACAAAATAAGACTTTTCGACATTCCTTTTAATGCGAACGAGCAACTTTGAAATGAGAGCACTTTACAATCATTCAGATGATTTTAATAGAGAATTTTAATTTTGATTACATTTCGAGTCTGTCAAAAGCTTAGCTAATTCACAGACATATTAATAAATATGTTATTAGGTCTGTGGCTAATTAAAAGTTTTAAATTAGGCGACTTTAAAACCGCGAAGAAACAAACAATAATAATGCTTTGTTCAAATTATCATTTACACGTTTGTCGGCATGGTCGGTTTTATTTTTTATTTATATGTGATTGTGTATTTGTTAAGTTCTCAATTGTTAGTTATGACAAGAGAATACACATTAAACACGAGATTTTTTATTTCCCACAATCCAAACGAATTAGCACAATGTAACTAAAATTGTTTTACATTTTAATCAACTCAAGATGCTGCCAGTTGTTAAATATATATGCGTTATATTTTGTTTGCCGATTCGAGATTTCCTTTGTTTGTAAAAGCATCAACACCATCACGATGAAGATTATTTATTTGACAATCATTTAAATAGTGTAGTAATTAAAATGCATTTATACAGCGACAAAAAGCATAAAATAGCAAGGTGATTGCGAAATTGATGGAGAAAAGAAAATATAGCGTGGGAAACTTTTTCCAATCTGAAAAAAAACAGTGTGAAATTAGCTTCCAGCCTTGTATTTATATACACATATACTACAACACTATTTCTTCTCTCTATCACACTTCTCTCTCTCCTGTAGGAGGGGTGGAGGAGGGGGGCCTGTGAGATTTGGTAGGTATGGAAATTTGAAGAAGAAAAACTTTAATACGGGCAAAGCTCGACCTGCCAAAGGCAGGTCGGGCGAAGCCCGACTATATGTTACACGTATGTACATGTATGCATGGGAATGAATATGTTAAATACTCACTAACTAACGCTACTAATTTTCATTTTCGTAGTGCGTCAAACTTGAATTTTGTCTCCAAGATGGCAGACGACGCGGACGGCGCCATTTTGAAACTTCCGGTCGCATTTTTGACTAGCTTCCTGTCTCACGGTGAAGTCACGCAGACGTGATTAACAGTTGAAAGCCAAAAGTAACTAACCGGCGTTCCCTTGTTAACAGAAATAATTAATTTTGAAGAATGCTTACATTTTTATGAAGGATTGCGTGTACCCAGGAGTTTTTCTATATGTTTTTCAGTATGTCTAGGACTCTGAAGCGCTTTAAGCGTCTGTTGAAGCGTCTGTGATCGGTGTAGATCGTACGTTTCGCACGTCGTAATCGGTATAGGTCGTAAGTTTCACACGTCGTAAAGAATGTTTCCACAGCGCGTTAGCGTTCTCTACGACGTGCGACTATTACATGTCACAGCCTTATTCTCCGCTATTTTTACGGAAAATACGAATTATGCAATGTTTTCTTTTAATAAACAAACAAATTAACGCAGCTCTGTTGCATATTTCTTGTTAGCGTTTCTAAAATTCACATTTGCAAAACCTCGATATTCAGGACCGAGAAAAACAAATGTGTACTTATAATAAAGGGAGACTAATCTCTTGACTGTTTAAAAAGGACAGGTTCAAAACACGGCGAGATTTCCGGGTTCTCCATCGAATTTTAAATGGGTTCCAAGTAGGTGAGGTTTACTGCAATAAAATACATTTTTGAGACAGAATTGGTCGAATTTTGACCCCTTATAACAAAATATGATACCAGCAATTGTGATTAAGAAGAGTTTATCTTAGTTAGAAGAGTTTATTTTAGTATATGATAAAACAAAATATGTGTTTCCAGTAAAGAGATCCTACATAAAATAAGGAAAAGGCTAGACAAATACACATATGTTTAACTTAATCGCAAGTTAAACATGTAACAATAATATTTTAATATGAAACAGGCACTGACTAGATAACGGTCAAAGCACTTTGATACAATGAATGATTAATTGTGTATGGAATGGATTGGGACTGGAGTAAGAATTTGATAATAACAGGTAACAAAGATTAATTAAATATTCTCAATAACACTAAACAGATAACGAAAAATAAATTTCACTAATAACAGTTTAAGAGATGAAAAAAAACTTGCCCCTCCCCCTCCTCAACACCACCAGAGCCTTTTACTAGGTCCAGGGCTTTTTTTCAAGGAAATTGGGAAAAGGCCTAGGCCTGCTGAATTTGGGAAAAATAAGCGCGAGACTAAAAAAATAGCGTGATTTTCGTTGTTTTTTATTAAAATGTAGTTTTAGGTAAAATATTGATTAGGTTTTAGAACTGAGTTATTTTAACATACAAACTATGTAAAGTATGTCACTTAATTACAAAAAAAAAATAAAAAAAAAATATATATATAGATACATTTTTTGTTTTTAATGGGAAATTTTTACCCCAAAATTGGGGAAAAAATAGAGGTTTTTGCAATTGGGAAGAGGCCGAATTTCTGCCCTGTTAAATAGGTTAAAAAGGCCCTGAGGTCTGGAAAGGGGCATTTTTGCCTAGAATGTGGGAAAGATCCATGACTGGGAAATGACATTAAATGGGGAAAACTGCATGATTTTGTAATTTAGGTGGGGAAGTGGCCTTATACGGACCGCTGCAAAAAAGGGTTAAACGACCTCGACTACCTACCTACCACTACCTATGAGTCTCATTCATTAAACATAGAAAAAACATCCTATGTATTTTGAAGGGTATTTATGCCAACAAACAGACCTTGATATTTCAATTGTATGTATACACTTACATTCCGTTGGACATGCTAGAATAAATAATAAACATGTCGCTAGATTCTCTGAGATTATCTACAGTGGTTTGGTCAGAGAAGGCTCGGATTATGAGAATAAAACAAATCTAGTTTTTCCGAAAACCGTTCAGTTGGTTAGCCCCCGAAAATTGAAATACGCGGACTCACACAAATACTGCACCAGCAATGTTTGCGCATATTTTCTGTGTAAAGGAAAAGATCAAATAAAGTCTGCACTCAAATCTATCCGTATCTTATTGTTCTCAAGTTTAAAGTCTTATTACAGATACAAAATAAAACAAAAAGCTGACCTTCCTACTTATTGTTGCAGTAAACAAGGGTATTATTTTATTAGGCCTTACAAATATATTTATTTACATATTTGTGCAAAGATCTATCTATAACTATTTCCTGACTTTAAGATCTGATCAAATGTATAGTTAGTTCTGACCCTTACACTTAAATAGAGATGGCTAAAAAGATTACATGCTATCAAATTGCTTTGCCCGTTACATAGGTAGTGCCTATTTCATATTAAGTAAGAAATAATCGTATAATATCGTAAATTATGACAATAACATGATGGAAAATGTTTCAATAAAGGGCCTTGACCCTGTGCCAGTGTCGCGGTAAACAAAACACGTGAAACACTGCGCAATAAAAATCTATTGTGGATGAGAAATTTTGAGGGAGAGACGATACTTCCTTTTTCCCGTTAAAAATTCAAGCAACAGAGAATCTTTACTTCCTTGCTGACTAAATTCTTGCTGTAGTTACCTTTTTTTAGGCGTCAAATTTCCCGCAAAGACTTCACTTGTGATTTTGACATGTGCCGCCGGTGTGGCGTTTTACTTGCACGTAAATGTTTTTGGCAATATATCTATACCCCATTCGCAACATCTCGTATACTATTTCGCAGCATCCCGAAGAAAGACGGGATTGGCCGAGCGTTCACGACTGATCTATGTCCAGAAAAACTGAACGGGGAGTGGGTTAAATGATGGAGAGGGTTTATTCATTAAAATATCCCGACATGTTGAATTTGTTTGCAGAGATCTAAGAAGTAAAGATTCACGTTTTACTATTTATTCAGTATTTTGTGATATCAAGAATTCATTTCTTGATATCAAAAAATCTAATTATTGATATCACAATATCGATTTCTTGATATCAGAAAATCAACTGATTGCTTGATATCAAAAAATGCATTTCTTGATATCAAGAATTCGATTTTTTGATATCAAGAAATGAATTTTTGATATCACAATATCAAGAAATGAATTTCTGATATCACAAAATGTATTTCTTGATATCAAAAAATGGAATTATGGATATCAAAAAAAATCAGTCTAATTTTTGATATCAAGAAATATATTTTTTGTTATCAAGAAATATATGTTTTGATATCAGAAAATCATTATATTTCTTGATATCAAGACATCAATTTCTTGATATCAAGAATTAAAATCCTCCGAGCACGTTAAAGAACCATAGGAATCTATTCGATAATAAGAGTAGGGCAGGTTCCCGGATTCCTATGTATCCTTCCCCTCTCTCTGGGGCGGCTCTAAATAACCTATACTGTGTTGATGAGCCGTTAAACAACATTCAATTCAATTCAAGAATTAAAATAAAAAAATGATAAAATTGGAATTAATTATCGCTGGCCCATTTCGCCGTGCACTAGTGCGGAAAACAATTTAAAAACTGAAACCACGTGATCATAACACTGCTTGACGGGACACTGTGGGTCATATATATGCTAGCTTTTTGATATCAAAAAATAGACTGATTTTTTGATATCAAGAAATAATTATTTTGATATAAAAAAAATCAACGTTGTGAAGATACTGTTATACTGCTGAACGTAGACATCGTCAGCCGAGTCTCCATCTATCATTGGATGTTTCGCCACTTATCTCGGTACACCCTCTAGATGGCGGGGCAGATAGTGGTGATCAGTCACTACCTCGTCAACGTTGGCTGCCAAGTTGGTTCACTGCGTCGTACCCGGAGCCAACTGGCCGCTCTCTCTGCAGCTTTTCCAAGAGCGTGGACTGCGGTCTTCCGGACACTTCCTTTAATGCCCACTGCTCCCATTCTCCATACTGGCTGCGATGGAAAGCCTCTACACCCATCCTCTACTGGGAAGACGTGGGTCTTCCAACCTCTGTCTCTGCACCTGTCAGCCAAGTCTTGGTATTTTCCCTTCTTGAGCCCAGGGGACAGTAAGTTCCACCAGTAACACCAGCTTCGGGGACCTGGACCAAATAACTATGTCTGGCCGGAGGGTTGTGTGGGTCACTTCCTCGCGGAACTTCAGCTTCTTCCCTAGGTCTACCAACATTTCCCAGCTCTCGATTCCTGTATAATGCTGGTACTCGTTGATATTGTTGACTTCTTCTCCCCTTCTCTAACGAAGTTGATAAACTGGGGTCCTTTCCGATTCAGGGGTCTCTCCTTCTTCCTCTCCTTCTCCATGATGTCCGCCACCTCATGTAGAACCTGGTCGTGACGCCATCTATGACGCCCTTGAGATAATGCGGTTCGGCATGATGACAATATTTGGCGTAGTGATCCTATGTTCTCACACAGTGGACAGGTGGGGTCTTCTGATAGCTTCCACTGCTTCAAATTCGTCGGAGAGGGCAACATGTCATACACGGATCGGAGAAGGAAACTCAGTTGAAGTGGCTCGTATCTCCACAACTCCTGCCAGGTAATCTTCCTCTCTGGTAAGTTCCACTTCGTCCAATTCCCCTGGGGTCCAAGTTGGACAGACTTTGATGACCGCGTCTCCTCGTCCGCTCTCCTAACTTCTGTCTGTACCATATATCTCCTCTCCACTTTATCAGCTTTCTCCCACCGCTGTTGGTGTCTGGTACCCAGTCCTTCTCTACCCCTGTTTGTTGTCCTGGTGCTTGAGACTGCTTTCTGCTTGTTCTACTGCCTGGCTCACTGACCATTTCCTCCCTGTTCTAACTTCTATACCCGCACCACTGACCTTCTCATCACTGGAGTCCTTGAATGTAAGCAGCAGGCGCGCCTTAGCAACTTTATACTCCTCGACTACTCCTCGACGAGGGAGTTGATGGGCATCTGCAGTTTTGTTGATCGGCCGTATACACCTATACTGGTAAATGATGGCGACAGGCCTAGCCACCTCCTCAGATGCTTGCTAATCGACTGCTCCCACTTCTCGACTGTGCTGATGGGGATTTCGTTGACCATCAATGGCTAGATGAGTCTAGCCAGGAGACCATGCTGGAAGACCCATGCTTTAAACTTCCCAGGGAGTTCTGACTTGTCTATCCTCCTCAGCCCCTCTTCAACTTGCTGTGTTAGCCTGTCTTGGCTGCGAATGTCCTTGAGCGTGGAATCAAACCACTTTCCCAAACACTTGATCGGGTTGTTGATTAGCGAAGGAATCTCCTCGCTCTGTATGAACAACTTGAACTTGTCCGTGACTTTCCCCTTCCTCACCATCAAACACCTCGACTTTCATGGTAAAAAAATGAATCACTGCACACCTACTACAAAGAAATATCTCAAATAAACCACAACAGAGAGAAATGCCTTTCTTCCAAAATGTGAAAGATGAGCCTGTGTGTTTGGTGAAACTATTTAATAGAGCTTTTCTAGATTGTTTTTTTGGAAGTGGGATGATGCTTTAATCAGGGCACTAGTCAGCTTTTAGAGGACTGGGGCCAGGGCCCTCAGGAAGTGGAATTTTGCGTTGTTTTCATATCAAAGGGGAATTTCTAAGAAACACAAATTAGTGTGTGTTTTTTATTATTTAAGTGGTACCAAAATTTACCATTTCAAATTGCAAAATGTATGCTGTTTTCCTGTATTGGAGCTGGGATGATAATTAAAGGGATCGGTCTCCATCAGAAGTACGCCAAACACTTGTCGTTCACTACCAGGTTTAAACAGCATCCGCGCCCATATCAAAAATTCGATTTCTTGATATCAAAGAAGAATTGGATTTTTTGATATCACAAAATGATTTTCCGATATTACAAAATGCATTTTCTTGATATCAAAAAATATAATTCTTGGTATCAAAAAATATCAGTATAATTCTTGATATCAAAAAATCTATTTTTTGGTATCACTAGCCAACAGACGGCGAACCCACCGACTATCTGTGCTTTCCCAGATACAGCATGGTATTGTAGAGTTAGATGCAAGCCAGATATTGCATCCCAACGACAGGCGCACACGAGTCAACCGTCGTCTACAACAGCCTGCAGCAACAAACAGAGTGTACAAGAACCACTTCTACAACCGGAAACCATCTACCCATGCAACTACGATCGAGGAGTTCAATGTCGCCCTTGGACACTTACAGGCCTCTCTTAGTCACTCAATTAGTCTTCTTTCGGTCATGTACATAATTTTTATTTTGAAATACCGATTTTTAACTGTACATATCCAAGGAAGGAGGCGGCTGTTTCACACCCATCACAGATCATCTGTACATTCTCTCGAAAATCATGACCTTAATCGGAAGAAGAAGAAAAAGAAGAAGAAGAAGAAGAAGAGAAGAAGAAGAAGAAGAAGAAGAAGAAAAAGAAGAAGAAGAAGAGACGTAATACAGACTTCTTAGAACTCTGGAATACCGTTACGCCAATAAAATCTTGAAATCCGCCCAAAACATTACGCGGTATTGCATGGATTAATTAATATTTAAGCAGGTGCCAAGATTTTCTGCTTGCTATTTTAATCAAGACACTTGCATTAATTAATAATTTAGAGCCTTAAATTCATTGTAGCAGGAATGCTAGCCTATACATGTAAATGATGACATTTTGATGCAGCAAGGTAATAATGCATCGTTATACTTACTATGCATCTATTTTATTATGTTTAGTGAACAAATGTAGATTTAATGGGTATCTTTTATTACTGGCAAAATTTAGGAAGTGCTAATATTTTCTACTTACCATCTGCAAATATCTACCTGCATTTAGCAAGTAAATAAGTGTTAAATTTGAACCCTGGGATGTAAGTATGTATGTCAATGGATTTTGGAGTTCTTTTATTTCCCAAATAGGTATCCTCAACTTCGTTAGAATGCACTATTTTACGTCAAATTAAAAAGTGAGCATGATACTTCCCCCCACCCACAACCCCACACAGTCTCTCTCCCTCTTTCCCACATCCCAATCTTCCTTGTAAACAAGCACACGATCGAAATTTACGTACGGAATCAGGGGCGGATAAAGGATTTGAGATGGGGGTTAAAAAAATAAATTAATAATAACCAAAAACACTTTTCAGTTTCATTGTGGGAATGGGGCGCGACTTGAATGCTGTCCACCAAAGAAAAAAATGATTTATGATTTTTTTAATAACTTTTCAGATTTTGGGAAGGGGGCGCGCCGTGTTAGGCCTCCCTCTGGAGCCGCCACTGGGAATGGTAAAGACGGTATTTAAATTAAAAAAAAATCCGGGAAAACGAGTGTGTATTATGATATTATGAGGTATACAGTATTACAGTACTAGCTATAATTTGCCAGTTCAGTTTAAAAGAGCCAGTTGGAAAAAAACGCTAAATTCGGGCACTGACACCAGGTTCCTTCTGCTGACACTGACATTTTGTTGCTCCATTTTGTAATCAACCGATAACCCTTTAGCGGGGCATTCGGGTCCCTTGGACACATTTTCTAGTTTTTTTTTCAATTTTCTTGGTGTTTATGAAAAAAGCAAATACACAAAAAAAGCCATAGAGAGCATTTAAACAATAACAACATGTACCGACTATCTACAGGCCTTTAATGGGGATATAACCGGGATTAACTGGGTTCGGAAACCGACAACTATACCTGTATAAAGTGTTTCTTTATCCAATCGAAATACAGTATTGAAGTGACGTCATTTAACAACATAAAGCGTCAAAATGGTGGACGAGTGGTGTTGACAACAGGTGCTCAAATTCAATTAACACCAACAAAATGCCTAAGAAAAAGGGAAAGGGGAAAAAGGGCAAGAAAGGGAAGAGCAAATCAGGAAAAAAGTCGTCTAGAGCTGATACAGGACCGACTGAACCAATGGCCCCTTCATACGTACCTCCACCGCCTAAACCAGGGGAACAGGTACATTTATGATAATTGGTAGTTCTAACATTGAGTGCACACAGTTCGTGATAGTCCGCATATAGAAATACCAGCAACATATAAGAATTAAAAGATAAAAGCTACCTACCTGTTTAATGTAATTTTGTTGTGACAAATTATATATCAAGTAAACCAAAGGAGAAAAGTGCGACCGGTACGGGACTCGAACACGGGACCCGCGCTTACAGTGCGATTGCTGTACCATCTGAACTGGGCCACTGGGTACAGTACAGTACCAGGTATTGCCACACTCCTTCGCCTTTTACTTTTTAAGAGCTGACCCAGCTATTCCGATCTCTCAGACCCCTGGTGCCGCTGTCCTAGGCTCATCAAATTATCGTTGCCAGTTAAGAAAACTCAGGGAGAAAAGTGTGGCTGGTACAGGACCCAAACTCCCCTCGCTTACAGGGCGAATGCTTTGCCAAGTGAGCTAAACGGGCCACCAGGTGATAAACGGGCCACCAGGTGACCCAATATTACCATAGAGCAGTAGTTCAGCGCAAATACTTAAAAATTCAGGTAAAACATCCAGTAAGTGCAGTGGAGTGCGTGGTTCAGTGGAGTGCGTGGTTCAGTGGAGTGCGTGGTTCAGTGGAGTGCGTGGTTCAGTGGAGTGCGTGGTTTAGTGGTAGAGGGCCGAACTTCAGATCGAAAGGTCGTGGGTTCGATCCTCGTCATGGCCATGTTTAATTTATCCTTGAGCAAGATAATTAATCCACATTGCTTAGTACTGGTTCTACCCAGGAAACCTGCACATAATCTTCGAAAGGAGGTGTTGCAGTATCGATAGATAGATAGATAATCCAGTTATCAATAAATAACATATATTTCAAACAACAGAAGACACAAGTTCGGTTAAGCATATGATTTGTAATTAAATTTAAATTAGTATCACAGATTTTAAAAAACAATATCTCATTTCTTTAACGCCTGGGGAGCTTTTTCAAGATATATGGACGGTTGTAGTATGCAACCTGAGACGGTGCATATGTGCTCTTAGCTGTGTATTTTATGCACTAATTTACTCCACGGTAGATTTAGTATGAATATGGAAAATAAACAAGAGGTCAATGACCTTGAAGCTCTACTGATAGATCTTTGATAGCTGGGTCAACATTCCTGAGAAGTTTCATGAAAATCCATCAAGTAGTTTCATAGGAGTAGTCGCTGCAAGTTTTCATTATATAACTCTATGTAAACAATGATGGCCTCTTGCGGCCATGTTTAATGTCAAATCAAAATAATTTTTGACAAGGATCAACATCATGTCATACTGATCATTTTAGAAAAAGTCCCATATCAATATCAAATATAGATTTCAAGAAGTAGTTGCTACAAACTTGTATTTTGAAAATCTATTTTTAGCCATGGCAGCCATCTTGAATTTCCGGCCGACCTAAAAATATCTGGGATCAATTAGACATCAAGAGCAACTTTCCTGTGAAGTTTCATAAAAAATCGTCAAGCAGTTTCAGAGCAGTAGTCGCTACAAGTTTTTACTATATAAATCTATGTAAACAAATATGGCCGCTAGCGGCCATGTTTAAAGTCGTATCGAAATAAATGTCGGCAAGGATCAACATCATGTCATGCTGATCATTTTAGAAAACGTCCCATATCGATATCACTTACAGTTTTCAAGAAGTAGTCGCTACAAATTTACTTATTTTAAATCTATTTTTAGCCGTGGTGGCCATCTTGAATTTCTGGTCGACCTGAATATTTTCTAGGATTAATAAGACATCAAGAGAAACATTCGTGTGAAGTTTCATGAAAATCCGTCAAGTAGTTTCAGAGGAGTAGTCGCTACAAGTTTTCATTATATAACTCTATGTAAACAAAAATGGCCACTGGCAGCCATGTTTAAAGTCGAATCAAAGAATTTTCGATAAGAATCAACATCATGTCATACTGATCATTTTAGGAAAAGACGCATATCAATATCACTTATAGTTTGCAAGAAGTAGTCGCTAAAACTTTTTTTTGAAAATTTCTTTTAAGCCGTGGCGGCCATCTTGAATTTGCGGTCGACCTGAAATTTTGCTAGGATCAATTAGACATCAAGAGCAACACTCCTGTGAAGTTTCATGAAAATCTGTTGAGTAGTTTCAGAGGAGTAGTCGCTACAAGTTTTCATTATATAATTCTATTGAAACAAAGATGGCCACCGGCGGCCATGTTTAATGTCGCATCAAAATAATTTTTGACAAGGATCAACATCATTCCATACTGATCATTTTAGAAAAAGTCCCATATCAATATCACTTAGAGTTTTCAAGAAGTAGTCGCTACAAACTTCTTTTTTAAAAATCTATTTTTAGATCTGGTGGCCATCTTGTATTTCATATCAACATGAATTTTTGCTAGGATCAACTAGACTTCATGGGCAACATTTCTGTAAAGTTTCATGAAAATCCATTCAGTAGTTTCAGAGGAGTAGTCGCTACAAGTTTTCATTATATAATTCTATTGAAACAAAGATGGCCACCGGCGGCCATGTTTAATGTCGCATCAAAATAATTTTTGACAAGGATCAACATCATTCCATACTGATCATTTTAGAAAAAGTCCCATATCAATATCACTTAGAGTTTTCAAGAAGTAGTCGCTACAAACTTCTTTTTTAAAAATCTATTTTTAGATCTGGTGGCCATCTTGTATTTCATATCAACATGAATTTTTGCTAGGATCAACTAGACTTCATGGGCAACATTTCTGTAAAGTTTCATGAAAATCCATTCAGTAGTTTCAGAGGAGTAGTTGCTACAAAAAAAGTTTACAGACGGACGGCCGGACGCCGCACCACGGCATAAGCTCTGCTGATCTCTGATCAGTAGAGCTAAAAATTGTCATAAATGTGTTATGATGCAATTAAATTATGTTGTTTTTCATTTGTATATGGATTGACACCAATCACTCAAGATTACGACAAGACCCGATAACAAATTGTTATTGGGTCTGTGCTCTTACATATCCCTGTTGTACCAGTTTAGCATATATTTAATCCTATATTTCACAGTTAATCAAGCTACTGACGTCCCACCCGGTGGACGAGAAAGAGATCCATGGTGTAAAAGTTTCCACAAGAATTCTTGAAAATCTGACACCACAAGAGATCAGGGACCTTCGTGTTGTGTTTGAACTGTTTGACACCAACGATGACGGGTTTGTTCAACTGAGTCTTATTCTCATAAATGCTTAGTCCGATTTTGTTCACTTTCTACATTGTATGTCTAAACACATAAAACTTTTTATAAGCGCTATGCATATTCGTTAAAGGGACACATGACAATTTTGAATCTATTAAAACTTGCGTCATCTCGTTAGTTTTTCTTAGTAATTTGCATATTTGCATATCATTAACAATATATTGAAGAGTTCAAATTGTTTTTACTTATAGCTATAATTGTTGATTAAATTACATCTAAAATATATCTAAACCTGTGGCAGAATAATGAAGAAAATTTAAAACTACCATACTCAATAAATTTTAATTACATTTTATTGAAATATATTTGCAAGCAGTTTAAAGTCAAATAGATAGTGGATTAATAATCGAGTTACTATTTTTATATTCGGTCACTAATTCAAGATTGCCGTGTGTCCCATTAAAATGAAATTTAAAAAGTATGAATGGGATTGTGATTATCAATTATGCTTATTAAAGGGGCAAACAGCAAATTTTATAAAATAATTAACTCGCAGTGCTTTCATTAAAAAAAAATTGCATGTTCGCAAATCATTTTTATGGTAATAATTATTTGCATGAATAGTTCAAAGCAATTTTTGTTTATTACAGTACTAATTTGTTGATTTGTATTGTGCAAACATATGGTAAAATAATGAAGACAAAATTAAAAACTTCAAATTGTAATACTGTTGTTTTAATTATTTATAGGTATACCAGCAGGTTCAAAGCGATTCTTTAAGAGTGCTGTGTGTCCTTTTAAAGTCAATAAAAAATATTTAAGTATGTGTGTTTCTAAATTTTGACACCGTCAATAAAATATTTTTGTAAGTATGTTCTAATTTTGTGTAATAAATGTTGAGAATGCAAAAGCTTTAAACACATATTGTGCATAGTCCTATATATATACACTCAAGTGATATGAAAACGCAACACGGGAATTTCCGCTATATATTGTATGTACAATATGATGCTTTTAATCGAATGGTACATGGCTACGTAAGACCTTTCCTTTTGGAAAAAATACTAAAACAACAAATAATACAGCAAATAGTATTTCTTCAATGTTTCATTATTCACAGAGTACGCGTTTGGCTCAATCATGTGAGCAAACTTAGGATGCAACATTTTGCAAACTATTTACGTTAAATACAGTACTGACTAGCTCAATTTTTCAAAGAGCTACTTCAACATTTATGACGTTCTTGTTACAAAGTGTATTGTGATTAAAACGTCTACAACATCACAGTTGTGTCCTTTCTCTAGTTAACTGCAACTTTCTTTTTAAAAAACGTCTTGGGATTTCTTTGGAATATTATATGCAATTAAGTGTGCAGTATATACAATATATAGCGGAAATTCCCTTGTTGCGTTTTCATATCATTTGAGTGTATGTCAAAACATAAACTGAATTCTGTCAAACATGTTTTATTTTTTAAACATGTATCTTTTTGAGATTTGTTACAGAGGGTGATTTATATCTTTAGAATGATATAATATATACTGAAAATGTTAGAAGAATAAACGTTTCAGGATATAGTAACCAGTTAACAACATCCTGAAACTTTTATTCTTCTGACATTTTGAAATCATCAAGCCCTTTAATTAAAAGCCATACACTTTTTTAAATATGTACATAAATGTATTTTCAGATACTTGAGCCCACCAGAACTACGTCGTGCAATGAAATCACTTGGGTTCAAAGTTTCCAAGGAGGAAGCTAAACAGCTGGCTAATGATGGCAGTCTAAAAGGAATTGGGTAATTTGTTATTTGTGTGTTCTAACAAATGGTAGATAAAGGGACACCTGGGAATTCTGATTCCTAAAAAACTTGCTGTAATAACTGCAAGTTTATCTCTGGCTGGGTCTTACCATAGACTTTATGTCCCCCGCTTAACACAGCAAAGGGTAGTGCTAGGACTGGTTGGCCAAGGGTCAGTATATTTTTGATTGGCTGTTGCATCATGTCATGTGTCTACGGCGTGTTGGGTATCATGTCATGTATTTTCAGTTGCAGCACTATCAAGCTAAAGGGACACATGGCAATCTTTATATTTTTAAACTAGCAGCATTCTGTTAGTTTTTCTAAATGTTTGCAATCATTATTATTAATTATAAGAATAGTTCAAAGCCAATCGTTTATGCATATTACTAACTGTAGATTTTAATGCACCAATAATGTATTTACACCCATGGTAGAATAACAAAGAAATATCAGTCAAACTTCGCTTTAATTTTATGAAAGCCATTTTAAATTTAAAATGATGTTATATTAATAAACAGAGATGCTAAAACTTCAAGATTGGCATGTGTCCCTTTAAGCTCAGCTTAACCCTTAACCCCCTACATGTATATAATGGTCTGTTCTTTCTTTGAATTAAGACCATTCCATTTATGTGACAAAGAGGTGTTTTGGGGAAATGACTGATCAGCAGCCAGACATTGTGTAAACCCTGATCAGCCTGATCTGGGTTTACAATGGACGCAATGGCTATTATAGTAGTGCTTAGCTGGTTAAAGAAGACTCATCGAGATATGACTGAAAGATTTACAATGGACGCAATGGCTATTGTAGTCGTGCTTAGCGGGTGAAGGGTTAAAGAACTCATCGAGATATGACTGAAAGATTTACAATGGACACAATGGCTATTGTAGTAGGCTTAGCGGGTGAAGGGTTAAAGAACTCATCGAGATATGACTAAAAGATTGTTAAAAGCGACCCTAAATTCCATTCATACATACAAATCTTCAACAGGGCTCTCTTAATTAAATTGTTGTAAAAAAAAAAGAGTGTTTATAGCAGACCATTTCTCTGTTTTTCAGAATGCTCAATTTAAACGAGTTTTTGGAGACAGTTATAGACAAACAGGGAGATTCACCGGACGCTTATGGAGAAATACTGAAAGGATTTGCAATGTTTGACCATGGTATGTATTTTTAAATTCTTTATTTTAATTTAAAACAGTTGATTTTTTTTTTATACATAGCAGAATCTATCCATAAAGAATCTGTCTATCTATACATTATTATAATACATGAAGTAGACTGGCTAAGTCCCTATGTTTGTTAATGTTTATACTATTTGAGACAACTCAAGCTATCATCAAATAAAATAGTCTGCATTAAGTCCCCTTTGAATTATTGGCTTCAAACGCAAGTGGTTTAGAGCTATTCAGAAATCTTTGGGATTTTAAGATTTTATTTTGATTCTTATTGCAAAATATTAAAAAATAAATAATCACTGGGACGACAGCCAGTCTATACATGAAGATGTGGACAGAGCTTTGATAAACGGTTTTCCAGTGTAATTTTGCCGTTATACGACAAGCTTAAGTTTCTTTAAAACAGTCTGAAATAAAGATTGAATAAAACATTTAAAAAAAAAGAGAAAAAGATTTAAGCTATATTTTCACATATTTCAGGTAAAAAAGGTTCCATAACTCTTGAGGACTTGATGAAGTCATGCGAAGAGTCGGGGATACGGTTCACCGAACGCGAATTGGAGGAAATGATCGAAGAGGCAGACAAAAATGGAGATGGACATGTTGACCAATCAGAGTTCATACACATCATGCTACAAACTAATCTGTTTTGAATATAAGTTTTTTTTTAAATGTGTAACAGTATGTTTTAAACCTCTTCACCATATTGTTCTGACCAGATCAAGTTAATATGGTGACCATTATCTACCATGTTTGTTTTCATTTACACGCTCAGTCAAAATCAAACTTGTAGTATGGTCGGTGAACTTGCCTTTGATGAATTCATGGCATTTGCCTTTGATGAATGCATAGCACCACAAGCGTTTAATTTAAGATAAACAAAAGGGCGGCGCTTTACCATACTCTAACTTCCGATAAATGGAATTTAGAGGGCAGACAGGGTCACTAAGTATGCCATATTACAAAACAGATAGAGTCTGTCTCCGTTCGTTGGTTATTTAAAAACCTTGATGGGCTGGGCCCATCTAAGTGTTTAAATAAACAAATTCGCTGAGGCCAGACTATCTATTACTTTTTACAATAACAATATGGTGGCATTCTGTTCTTGTCATTTCCACAAATATGGTGGCAGAAAGGTTTTTCTAAAGACTCCATTAATTTTTCTGAACTACTCGCAATATTCCAAATTTTATTTAAACTATTTATTAAATTGGCAAATATTCAAATTATTATTTTTGTCTGAATGAACCTTACCCAATTTAAAAGCACGACTGCATTAAAAGATCAAAGTGGATTTATGGAGACATTTAAATGCCAGCATTAGTTTATATTGTTTTTATTGATGTTGTTTATAATGTGCAATTAAATGAGAAGTATATATATCTTTTATATGAAAAAACTATATCTATTAAAGTTGTTCCTTATACATACACCAATGCCTTTTTGTTTGCTAGTCAACCCCATAACAACCAGCCTTGAGAAATATTCAAGGCCCTCTGTATTCTAAGCCCTTTCTGACGTAAAAAACTTGTTTGATCTGACGTAAAAAACTTGTTTGATTATTTGATATCTGCCTTTCAAAATTCAGCTATGTAAAATATCTAAATCGTAGAAAAAGGAAAAGGATTTGAACAATTCCGGAAAGACTGATTACAAAACTACATAGGTATCGTAATATTTAAAAGGATTTGGACACCTCGGTGAAGGTGTGGATTACAAAGCTATACAAAATATTTTGAACTGAATTGAATTGGGGTTTTAAGGTGCACCAACACATGAAAGGTTATATGGCGACTAACAGGAATGAACATGCCAGGCTCATCCTCCATGTACATCGAGATAAAATATGAAGAATGGGCCTAGAACCTTCTCACCCTGAACTGCAGAGTTGCTGCAAATTCTATTGTAGACACTCCATTTACTGTGGAGCCACGGTATAGTTTTTCTTCCACTGCTTTAGTGATGTGAGCGAGATGGCACCTGAAACAATGCAGGGGTCATGATGAAGACCTTTAATGAGCATGAACAAAAAATGATAAAATGAACATGAATTTGGTGGGGTTCTACCCCTCTGCCTTACCCTCCAACGGGATCTGCAGTAGCCCTATTCTTTGCACCGTAACCAAACGGGGCCCCCTGAACCACACGGGGTTTAAAAATACGACATGCTTAGATTAAGCCGACTAAATTGTCTTGATTATGAACTTAATGCTGTGCTTGGTATCCGGGCAATTTCTTTTTTCTTCAGCCGATCATATTAATCCCCATCTTGTCTAAAAGATCACATTATTTCCTACCACAGTGAAAATATCCATGTAATTAATATTTTGTTTATCCTATTAATGTTTGTTTGTTTGTATGGTGTTTTACGTCATTTTCAACACATTATCCTATTAAACTGGAACATAGCCACGACATAACTCAAGTAAGCCATAAAAATGAATTTATTGTATACAAGACCGGAATGATATGAAACAAATGGAAGAAATTACAATTATAGTACATTAACAATCAAAATCAAACAAAGCATAATATAGATTGAACTCGTACATACCTGAAAATGTTAACATAACACTTTACAGTATATTACGTTAACAGCTGTATCTAGTGGATAATTGGTATTGGGGTTCTACAGCACCCATCAAAATAAACATTATAGTGATGGATTACAAGAATCTTTCATGGGTATCCAATGAAGAAAGGGAATTCCAACCCGAGGTATAAGTGTTTTTATTGGAACCGAGACTCTGCCGAGGTTCCGATTAATACACTTATACCGAGGGTTGCAATTCCCTATCTGAACCGTTTACCTGCATACCGGATGTTGGTGCGCGCATGACTTTTATCTTAACCCATACCATCTCCATGTAAAACGTGGATAGTCTTAGGCATGGATTTCGAAACTTCATGACCACTGGAAAAATGGAGTTAATAAAATTTCTACTGTTAAAACTCTATTAGTCACCTTTTGCCGTGGGCTGAGCTAAAGAAAACGTTTCTCCCTTTAGGTCTAGGATCATCCGTTTTAAATGTAAATTTTGTTCTGTTATGGTTTATAGAACTCATGTTTAACAAAAAAATTACATGTATACAATCATGTACAAATCCCTCATTAAGACACAGCTGCTCTCAAACCTTTTTATAATATGTAATCCCACTAATTGACCCCAAAACCATCCTTCATAAATAATTTGAAGAAAAAAAAGAGGTCAGTGACCGTGAAGCTCTACTGATAGATTTTGATAGCTAGATCAGCATTCCTACGAAGTTTCATAAAAATCTGTCAAGTAGTTCCAGAATATTAGTCGCTACAAGTTGAAGTTTTTACTATATAACTCTAGGTAAACAAAGATGGCCACTGGCAGCCATGTTTAATGTTGAATCAAAATAATTTTTGACAATGATCAATATCTTGTCATGCTGATCATTTCAGAAAAAGTCCCATATCAATATCACTTACAGTTTTCAAGAAGTAGTCGCTACAAACTTATCTTTTAAAAATCTATTTTTAGCTGTGGCGGCCATCTTGAATTTCAAGCCGACCTGAAATTTTCCTGTGAAGTTTCATGAAAATCCGTCAAATAGTTTCAGAGGAGTTGTTACTATATAAATCTATGTAAACAAAGATGGCCACTAGCAGCCATGTTTAAAGTCGCATCGAAATAAATTTCGACAATGATCAACACCATGTCATGCTGATCATTTTAGAAAAAGACCCATATCAATATCACTTACAGTTTTCAAGAAGTAGTCGCTACAAATTTATTTATTTTAAATCTATTTTAAGCCGTGGAGGCCATCTTAAATTTCTGGCCAGCCTGCAATTTTTCTAGGATCAACTAGACATCACGAGCAACATTCCTGTGAAGTTTCATGAACATCCGTCAAGTAGTTTCAGAGGAGTAGTCGCTACAAGTTTTTACTATATAAATATGTAAACAAAAATGGCCACTGGCAGCCATGTTTAACGTCAAATCAAAATAATGTTTGACCAGGTTCAACATCATGTCACGCTGATCATTTTAGAAAAAGTCCCATATCAATATCACTTATAGTTTTCAAGAAGTAGTCGCTACAAACGTATTTTTTAAAAATCTATTTTAAGCTGTGGCGGCCATCTTGAATTTCTGGCCGACCTGAAATTTTGCTAGGATCAATTAGACATCAAAAGCAACATTCCTGTATAGTTTCATGAAAATCTGCCAAGTAGTTTCAGAGGAGTAGTCGCTACAAGTTTTTACTATATAACTCTATGTAAACAAAGATGGCCACTGGCAGCCATGTTTGACGTTGAATCAAAAAGATTTTTGACAAGGACCAACATCATGTCATGCTGATCATTTTAGAAAAAGTCCCATATCAATATCACTTATAGTTTTCAAGAAGTAGTCGCTATAAACTTGTATTTTAAAAATCTATTTTTAGCTTTGGCGGCCATCTTGGATTTCACATCAACATGAATTTTTGCTAGGATCAACTAGACTTCATAGGCAACATTTCTGTAAAGTTTCATGAATATCCATCCAGTAGTTTCAGAGGATTAGTCGCTACAAATAAAAATTTACGGACAGACAGATGGACAACGGACGCCGCACCACGGCATAAGCTCTGCTGATCTCTGATCAGTCGAGCTAAAAACACAAAAATACAATACCAGTCGAACACAGTATACTATACTTTTAAAATGTAACATTTTACACATTCATATGGAACACGTTTATACTTTCAAAACAGCTTAACAATGCCATTATATTTAAAACAAACAAGAGGCCCAAGAGGGCCTGTGGACGCTCTACTGGCTAATATGGCTCTTATAACATCAATGAAGTGAGTGACTATCGTCTTAAAGAGGCAAAATATAGCATTTTTAATTAAATCAAGAGCTGTAACTCCGCCGTTACTGGTCCGATCTAGCTGGTTTTCGAATTAAAAATAATAAATATAAAACTAAAAAAGAAAAGAAAGTAAACAAATCTGGTAAAGTTTGGTCAAGATCAGATATAAAATGAAGGTCCTATCGCCTTAACAAGGCAAAATATAACATATTTAACGAAATCAAGGGCCATAACTCTGCTGTTACTAGTCCGATACGGCTGGTTTTCGAACTTTTCGGAGCTTTCATTGACATTAACAATCTGTTAAAGTTTGGTAAAGATCAGATGAAAAATGAAGGCCCTATCGTCTTAACCAGGCAAAATATAGCATTTTTAACTAAATCAAGGGCCATAACTCCGCTGTTACTGGTCCGATCTAGTTGGTTTTTCGAACTTGTCCAAGCTTTCATTGACATTAACAATCTGGTAAAAATTGGTAAAGATCGGATGAAAAATGAAGGCCCTATCGTATTAACGAGGCAAAATATAGCATTTTTAACTAAATCAAGGGCCATAACTCCGCTGTTACTGGTCCGATATGGCTGGTTTACGAACTTCTCCGAGCTTTCATTGACATTAACAATCTGTTAAAGTTTGGTAAAGATCAGATGAAAAATGAAGGCCCTATCGTCTTAACGAGGCAAAATATAGCATTTTTAACTAAATCATGGACCATAACTCCGCTGTTACTTGTCCGATCTGGTTGGTTTTCGAATTTATCCGAGCTTTTATTGACACTAACAATCTTGTAAAGTTTGGTAAAGATCGGATGAAAAATGGAGATCCTATCGTCTTAACGAGGCAAAATATAGTATTTCTAACTAAATCAAGGGCCACAACTCTGCTGTTAATGGTCAGACCTGGCTGGTTTTCGAACTTGTCCAAGCTTTCATTGACATTAACAATCAGTAAAGATCAGATGAAAAATGAAGGCCCTATCGTCTTAATGAGACAAAAGTTAACGACGGACGGATGGACGGACATCTCGGCATCCCATAAGCTATGCTGGCCTTCGGCTAGTAGAGCTAAAAACAACCTATATTAATTTTCATTTTACTGTGTACAAAAGGGTGTACATCAGGCTTTGTGCTTTCCTCTTTTTTTTAAATTAAAAAAGCTATGAAATGACGAATTCAATGCATGAAATGATTCAAAGATAAATAAGTTTTAATATAACAAAGCACAATGTTTATAAATTAAAACTAGTTTTATCAAGCCATGGAGGAATCCTGAAGTCATAAATAGCTGTCACACAGATAACTATGGCTATATCTACACATGACGTGCATCATGCACTGTGACCTTTTTTTACCGCCTAATATAAACTAGATGGGTGTTCTGCGGAACACGTGTGTCGCCAGTCAGCGACTTGTCAGTATAACAAGGTTTTTTGGACCCAGAAAAATGACCTTAACAAAATGGTCTGAGTAAGTTTGCCTGAAGAGAACAATGAGTATTTAACCCATATAATGACCTTCAGTGTGACCGTGACTATTATATTTTAGTATGGCCATGTCCATGATGTATATAGTGTATATATTGAAAGTTTGATGAAGCAATATCAAGAAATGAGAATTTCAAAATTATAGCCAATGTTAGTTTTCGTGAAGAAAAAACGAGTATTTAACCCCACAAAATGACCTTCAGTGTGACCTTGACCTTTATACTTTAGTATGGTCATGTTGATGCTGTCATGATGAGTATATATTGAAAAGTTGTATGAAGGCTACCCGTACCTCAAATTCGTTTTAAGATACTTAAGGACATGTTTCCCAATGCTAAATGGTCACTGAAAATGCATGGAAAGCTTGCTAACTTACTGCTACAATGCTTCATGACTGATTAGCTTGGGTATATAAATTGAGGCTCAAGTAAAGTGTTTCCTTTGACCAGCAGTGTTATATTGAACAGTATCTAGCTTATAAAGTAAATATACTTATGACATGTATGACATTAATTTTTATGACATACAAGAAAATCTGTAGAACCGATGGATGCTCCTTGAAATGTATCCCCAACTTCTCATATGACCTTGTATCACCCAGCAGTTTTCAATTTGCAGTTCCATTAGTAGTTTTTGACTTCCGCTTTGGACAAGAATTACAAGCATAAAATTACAAAGGGTTATAACTCTAATTTGAATAAAGATTAGTTGTAGTCGCTGCACTTTCTCTCATTGCCCTCTATCATTGTGTGCAGTTTCATTAAAGTCCCATCAGTAGTTAAGTTTGAAGTTATGCTCCAGACAAAAATTCCAAGTGTAAAATTCCAAAGGGAAATAACTCTAATTTGAATGATAACAGTTACGGTTCTTGCACTCTGCATTTCCTCTTATTGCCCTCTATCATTGTGTGAAGTTTCATTGTAGTCCCTGGACAATGCGACAACATTGAGTACATTCTTCCCCAAAAACTTCAGGGGGCATAAAAGCACATAGAAAGTATTAAAGCTGTACTAAATACAGAACTGTTGATAATTGTTTTTAGAACAGAAGTAAACCAAGACACAACTAATGAAACCCGTGCTCTTAGGTTTCATACTAAAGCTGTGCTGGGAGGGCCTCACCTTTCGACACACAACTGAATATTTAAACACTTTTTCCTCATGCAACTGTATGCCTAATAGTGATTTACAGTTACCTATAGAAGTTCTCTCGCCCCCTAAATACAATAGACTGGAAATAGGTCTTTAAGTTACAACATATAAAACATTGATTTAGAAAAAAAATATAAAGCTAATAATAAATATTTTCCACCTGCTTCCAGGTAAATAGTGAAAGTATCTCCCCATACTGGTTATTTGTTTAAACACCCACTGGTAAAGCCTATGTTACAAAGCCTTTTAAATGTTTTATGCTATCTGGATACTAAACTACAATTGCACATAGAAATAAATCTCTAAATTAAGCAAAAACAAAGCAAAAATACAGCAATATATTAAACATACCGGTAGTTAAATATACCAATATATCGATTATTTTATACTAGTCCAAATTCCTAAGTACCTACCTATTAAAGAATATTTCAATAATTTTTGTGCATTTTTTAACTTAAAAAAAGTCAAGCTTGATTGAAGACGTGGTTGAAGTGCAAAATAATAAGATCAAATCGTCTGCTCTGATCGCATGAACACATTTTTAAAGCTTCCAAACTGATGTGTTTCCGCAGAAATCGGTTTAATATAACAATCATACAACTGGGTACTTTGGAATTTATTCAAGTATATTCAAGACATTTTGAGTTTTGAAGTGTTGAGTCGGAACTGTACAATTGAACTGAATTGGGCTTTACGGCGCAATAACACATGAAAGGTTATATGGCGCCTAACAGGAATGAACATGCCAGGCTCATCCTCCATTTACATCCAAATAAAATATGGAGAATGGGCCTAGAACCTTCTCACCTGCAGAACTGCAGAGTTGCTGCAAATTCTAAAGTAGACACTCCATTTTACGATGCAGCCACGTTTCCACGTTTGCGTACGCGGTGTCATGATAAAGACCTTGAATGAGCATGATAAAAAAATGATAAAATAAACATGAAGGCGAGGTTCTACCCCACTCTGCCTCTAGCGGGATTTGCAGTGGTTGTCTTCTACCTCGGCAACCACACGGGGATGGAACTGTACACAAATTTGAAGCTTTGTAGCCATAAATAGCAAACAAAATGGCAAGAAGTTTCTTTTGAAGAACAAAGTTCACATCAAAAGATGACTCCGACATTCAAAACATTATTTTTCATACATCTCGCATGAATAGAGCTCCGTAATTCTTCATCAGTGGGGTATACCAGATTTGTAATTTAGGTACAAACAGGTCTGATTCAAATTTAAAACTTTCAATGAAAACATACGCATGGAGACAACAAGTGTGTCGTGGGGAAAACATAATAGTAACAAGAGATATAGCAATTTGCAGCATGTGCAATATGGAGCAGCAACGTTTGTTCCTACATCATGTGACTGGGAAACCCCAAATTGAGTTCCAGATAAGGACTGTTGTTAATAACATTTACCAAAACAAAAGTAATTTGAATGCTCATGTGAAATAAACTTCAATTTACCACTTGAATTCTTCACTACATTACTAGAATCATTTGAATTTCACTTCAATTTGCTTTTCTCGTGAGGAACTAAATTGGGTTTTAACGGGGTGAAGAAAAGCATGAAAATATGACATAGTGCTGACCGGAAATGACATTCCATGACAACCCTCAATTTACATCAAGATAGAATTTTTACAGAATGGACATATAACCTTCACATTGGCAAAGTTGCAGTTCTGTTGTGTACAGAGCTTACAAACTCTTCCGCCCTTTCAAAACCAAATCATATGTCCATTTAGTAAAAAAAGTCATGACAATTTATGCATATTATACAATATATTACATTTATATGTATTTGAAACTTTTAATGTAATATGCAACTTAATGATCCCAAGCCCATTTAAAATCCATCTGGACAGAAGTTAATATATGAGACCGCAACATAAGTTTTAAAGCATGAGTTTAAAGCACCCTGCAATAGACCATAGGCATCCAATGCCCCAAATTCCCAATAAAATAACAATACATTTGATCATTTACATAAAATATATACATGTACAACATCATAATTTAATGACACCAGAATTTTGTTCAAAGAGTACGAAATTTGGTGAAATTTCATGGGACTTTTAAGACATATAAATACGAAGCATGTATAATGAGCATTTCTTGCATACCGGATAAGGTGATCCGCTTTTTACATGGGTGCTGGAAAGCCTGATCTTACACATGGGGGAAGATGACAGTTGCGTGCTGATATAAACAATAACAGTTGCAGACGTCATTATGGGAATAAACATGTAAAACATAGACTGTTCCACAGCGTTTAAATATGAATGTAGAACGTTGCAATTATCGATCATTTTTGCCCCACAGCGATTGGCCTGTGTAGATTTCCAGTTTTATAAATAGAACACAGCTTGAGTTTGTAAAATGGGACAGTACTTAGTCGGCGACATCAACGTGCAGAATGTAAACGGTATGCAAAAAAAAGAATCAATCATGGGTATCCGGTTAAGACAGGTAAATCCCAACAGTCAGTATAACTTTTTTAATCGGAACCTCGGAAGAGCCTTGGTTCTGATAAAAACACTTATACATGTACCTTGTTTTGGAATTCCCTATCTTCACCGGATACCCATGAAAGATTCTCATAGTATTCATGTTCAGGTTGTGCTACACTAGGTTTAATACAGTATCACATGTATTAATAGTCAGACCTGCATTAACAGACCACTTAAGACAAGTGTCATTAACCATGAACAAACATGTATTAAAAAAACACATCACTGATAAATGTTATAATGTTATGTGATGTGGCTACTCCCAACTCCCTCTCCCTACTGCCAACCAATAATTCCCCTATCATTTAATATCTTGAATTTTTAAAAAAAAACCCACAAATAATGGAAAAAAAAATGGATGCATAATTACATTGCGCTGCAGTCATAAAATTATATACAATTTACATTCAACTTCTGAACTACCTGACAGTAATGATTTCAAGTAATATAAGGTTAAACAGTCTGCAATTTTAAGACCGTATACCAACCATTGAGGGTAATGGTCACAAATTGTGTTTACGTCTCACGTCATAATTCATTTCCCCATAAGGCCCATTGTAATGTTTTTGTTTGTGGTACATGTATAGACATGTTAGAGATAAACTAACATAGAGAGTGGGCCCTTATTGGTAAAAAAGCACTATTCTATTCTATTCTATTCTGCGTTCTTTAAAGCAAAGAAAACTTCTTTTTTTTTATCAAATTTAAAATTGCCTATTATGATGAAAAAATTAGAACTAGGTCCTTGAGCCTTCAAGAGAGATAACAGAGGTGTGAGACCTTGAATGGGGACGCAATACCAGACCCGTAAAAAAAAATCTTCAAAAATACAGACTATTTAACCTACAATACTATCATTACAAAAGGAACTCATGTTAACCTGCCGAGTCTGCCCAATACTTTGGTCAATCATCAGTCCGTGGGAGGTGTAGTCTTTGTCATCCAGACACACTCAAGAGGTCTCGATGATCGAGACTATGGGAGGTGCCAGCTTGATTATTCTGAAGTCATTTTGTTTAAACGGTAATATGACGCCATCCAATGAAACTTAGCAATATATCTGTTAATAAACAGAATGCGTGTTTTGCCTGAACCTTTGTTAAATTTTTGATGGTATATGCATATTTAAAGGTACCAAATTTTAATGGCTAAGCCAGAGTGCAGCTAATTTCTTAGCTTTTACCTTAGATTAATTAAGCTGATAGAAACTGCTTGGATGTATTAAGCACGTGAAAAACGTGAGAAAAGCTTGGATATGTTTTGCACGTGAATGATACTTTTTTAAACAAGATAAATCTCAAGATGGAGGTATTTTCATTCAACACATTGTGATTATGTAACAAGAAAGTCCTCCTCACCAGCTGACATTGCTGTCAAGAAAAGGGCCATAGCCTTAAATTGTTAAAATGCAAAAAATGTTTTGAACTTGTGTGTCTGGGAGGCCTTCATATACTGAATGTATATGCACAGTTTGAATAATTTGAATAAGCAATGTTGAAAATTACAATGTAAAAAATGCCAACGCAGAACTTTAATGTAAATGTTCACATCGCGTTCACAACCAACACAAAGTAATTTAAGAAATAAAATATTTCCATCAGGTTTATATTGTGCGAGATAAATACCTGGTGGGTGGGACCAAGAGCCATCGTCCCGCAGTTTCAATGTATCCCAAACACCAGGTTTTTTTGCAAGATATAAACCCGCTGGAAATATTTTATTTCTTATCTGACATGGATTTTTAAGCATTTTAATGCACACATTTTTGAGAGATGTAACATCATACAATTTTTTTTTCACAACTTGCATTGTACGTCCATCTCTCAACAGCTTTATCGTGTTTTTAACAATTTCAATTTGTTGTTTGAACGCAACGTTGTCGTTGTTATGGGCATTTTCTGATGTTTAAAATTATGGTTAAAGAACGTGACATCCGAGGTCTTGATGGAATTTTAAAACTCCTCAATCAGCATTGAGTATTTTTACACACTATGTTAGATACCTCTATCAATATGAATTTCACACAAAGCTGTTACATCCAATTTCAGTTTGTTTTAATTATACAAAATATTACACAAATATCATCTCAATATACAAATATATAAAGATCCGCAGCATCTCAATGTACATTTATACATATATCCTAAAATCTCAATGTACATTTACACAAATATCCGTAACATATCAATGTACATGAAGACCTTTAATGAACATGAACAAAAAATGATAAAATGAATATGAATTTGGGGGGATTCTTCCCCTCTGCCTACCCCTCCAAAGAGATCTGCAGTGTCCCCATTCTTTGCCCCGTGACCAAACGGGGGGACCCGGGAAACACACTTGCAGATTTCATATAACTTACAATTAATTGTGTACAGTATACAGTGCATATTTTCCCCCACAACATCCATACATTTATTAATATAGAATTTAACACATTATTGTACATTAGGTCTATTCCATTAAAACATACATGGAACACCCCGGGAAGGCACTTATGAAATTGAACACCTATCCATAGATGCAAAATTTAGTTTGAAGAATCAAATTTCAGAACATAGGGTTCACCCACTGATGTTTAATAAATTGCCTTCCTGTGATCTGGGGTATGTTTTGACGGAAAATATATTATTAAACACAATATATGATGTTTAATGAAAATATGAGTCGCTTGCATTCTGACATAATTTAAAGAGGCTTGCCTCCGGATTTTTCCCCAGAATTTGTCATTTCCTAAACTAGAGGACAACTCGTCGGGGGCCACTTTCCGTCACTTATGTAAACGTAACTAATTTTTCAGACAAATCTATGTATCCTGATAATTGTTACTCTATTTTCTATTAGGTTACCTCTTCCTGGAAATTTGATACCAAAGAATTTTGTTTTATATAAATTATCGAAGTGGCACGTGACCTTTATATAAATAGACTTAAACTGAGAAATCATTTTGTTTACAAGCCCAGTTTCCGTCATGTATTTTATCGAGTGATAGATTCAAATAAGTCAAGATACAGTAAACTTTTATGAATTAGAAACTTGTTTGCAAATCTATTCAACAATTTCTTCGCAAAAATGGTATGTTTACATTGTTCCATCAGTCACCTCGATCGTTATAACAATGCGCCTGGTAACATCAATGTAAAATGTTCAACCGCGACAAGTTACACTGTAAAGATGGGTAACTATGTGTAAATCAAACAGATACAGGTTGTACAAGTTGTTTCTCTTTAGTTAATCTATATTATCATAGTAGAGTGATAAAAACATGATGTCATTACAGTGTTTTTTTTTAAATAGTTTATTAATCGGCAGTATGCGCGCGCATCCCCAATGCCATATAAGGAAGTAAACACATTTTTCGGAGAAATCCCTTTCGTTTCTGTACCGCTTATTTACTTTTTGGTTGTTTTTCCTGTTTCCAATCTTCAGTTATAAACGTCTGACAATAAGTGACATCGCGTAAGTAATTTGCAGTGTAAAAACTTTTTTTTTAAATGAGAATGACGGGAACTGGGCTTGCACGGAAACTGGCCTCTAACGAGTATGCATGAAGAAAACATGCTCTGACAAATAAAACTTCAATAATCAAAATTAAGAACCATTACTGAGGCAAGCCTCTTCAATATGTAAGCAAATGTGTTACTTTAAAGCTCCATTTATGTAAAGGCCACCTATGTATTGATTATTAAAGGAGCACACAACTATTTTGAAGTTTTAACCAAGCATTAGAATTTATCACATAACTTACGGTGTGGGAGTGGAATAACACCATTCTATCTTTTCGATACACCACTAGTTATATAAGTATGCATATAAGCCTAGTATGCGCTGTCGATCCAATTCCCACGGTTTATGTCGGTTTTGCATGTTAAAGCGAAAGGCAAAATGCAATAAAAGTCAATATGTGAGTTATGTTATAAATAGAATCTAACATTCGTTCTCATTCATTATGGAATTTATGTGAGGAAGCTATCCAGCTAGCTTGCGGTTCTACCCAGGTGCCTGCCCGTGCACGAAAATTGCCCGGAGGGGCACCTGGGGTCTTCCTCCACCAATGGAAGCTGGAAAGTCGCCATATGACCTTAGCTGTTGGTGCGACTATAAAATGCAATTCAATTCAATTCAATTCATTATGGTATTTATTAATTAGTTGGCAAAAATGCCAATTCGTTTAATAAATTCAATAATAAATGAGTACTCATGTAAGATCCTCTATTTATAGCACTTTGCTTTCGTAATCCAATATTAGGGCTATTCCATTAAAACATACCCGGGACCCCAGGAAGGCAATTTAATAAACATCTATGATCGAATCCTATTTTTTCGAAATCTGGTTCTTTGAACTCAATTTTGCATCTATGGGTGGGTGTTAGATTTCGAAAGTGCCTTCCTGGTATCCTTTGTATGTGTTAACGGAACAGCCCTTATTTCCACTGTAAACTGCTTGCATATAATTAAGGTGCATGTACATGTAATTCAATTTGGATGTCATGTTCTTATGGAACATCTTTATTTTTTTAAGCTAGTGGCTTTCCGTTAGTTTTTCTATGAATTTTCATATTTAAAAATCTATGGTAAATGGTAACTAATTGTTGACTGCATTGCATCAATTAAATCTATGGTAGAATAACGAAGAAATAATGAAAACTCAAAATTGCATCACCTTTTACTTAAGAAACTAACCCACCAAATAATGTCAAAACTATTTATCAAAACGTTATCCCTGTGTTCAGTTCATATAATAGCGTATATGTGCTGATTAAAAACATAGTTTTATTCACAGTTTCTTAAAATAACCATGACCAAATATTCGTAAAATGAATTATGAGTTGGTATCTCTCAATTCGACGCTCCAGTTTCTGGGGTTTGGCCGGGCTGGTTAAAGCTGTTTATATTGTGTCTATAGAGTTTGGATTCTCAAAATATGCAAGTTGTATCTATACCTCGTCGCCAGTAGGTTTAGAATGATGTACATGTTGTAAAATGTGGCTGTTGTTGGCGGAATAGCTACTTTAAATATATGCAAGCAGGTTTGAAGTTAAAATAAATTGATGTGATGATTTTAACGTATGAATGAATGTTGTTTAATGGCTCATCAACACAGTATAGGTTATTTAAAGCCGCCCCATAGAGAGGGAAAGGATACATAGGAATCCGGGAACCGTGCCCTACTCTTATTATCGAATAGATTCCTATAGTTCTTTAACGTGCTCGGAGGATAGACCGATACAGGGGACCGCCCAGTTTACGTCCCCACCAGACGGACTAGGCTAAGGATAAGTGTCTTCCCCAAGAACACACCGACGAAACTCAGTGGCATTGTCAGTGGATTGAACACGGGGCCTCCGGTTACAAATCCGCCGCACTACCGACCGTGCCACGCCAGCCCTTTGCTGATTTTAATGCTTGATAGATACTTCAAAAATTGTCGTATATCCCTTTAAAGCATCATTTATGTACACGACACCTGAATGTTGATTATCTGAGTGTTTGCTGCATGTAGTTGTTAGTTTTAATGAGGAACTTTGGACTAATAGCTATACTCGAGAGCTTTTAAAAGGTATTTGCTTTTCTGTCTTAAAAGCAAAATTGACTGAATTAGGTCTTATGATTTTACATTTATCTGCATGCTCCTGCGAAGTATGTAACTTGTTGCTTATTGAAACAATTGTATTTGCTATAAATATCTAATATTCCTAACTGGTGCTTCACATGCACACAACACCTAAATATTTAAATAATAAAATGAAATAATGAAGCATTTCGGGAAACTGTTCCAGGTCTACATGGGTAGGAGATGATCGTCCAGCCGTTCTTCTGTTTCCATTAGCTGATCATCCCCCACACCCTTGTATGTCTTGGGCTGTTTGGATCTGCGCGACCGAAACACTAGATCACAGCCGTCCTGCAATAAAATGGAATTGAGTTTTACGGCCCACCAACACAAGAAAGGTTATATGGTGCCAAACATTGATGAACATGCCAGTCTCATCCTCCATGTACATCTAGATAAAATATGGAGAATGGGCCTAGACCCTTCTAACCTGCAGAACTGCAGAGTTGCTGCAAATTATATTGTTGACACTACATTTACGATGGAGCCACGTTTCCACATTTGCATATGCGGTGTCATGAAGGGGTGGACAATAGACAGTATGGACTCCTCAAGCAAATCCAATTAATTCAAATGCCTACTTCATATCTATACTCAGTTGCAAAAGAAAGTTCCATTTATAACTGATACACGCACATTGTTCAGGTTTAATACAGGCTTAACTGTATTGTTATTTTGAATTTTACCTCAGTACATCAGTTGCTTAATGGTCGCTAGTTTTGTTTAATAGCAAATCATAAGCAGAGTTGTTATACAGGATATGCAACCTTTGAACATCTGGTTAAGACAGAAAGTTCCAAATTGCTGCATGACTGTTTTAACTGGACCTCTGCAGAGCTAAGAGCCTTGATTGCGACCAAAACAGTTTATACCTCGGTTTCAATTTCCTTTCTGACAATCATGAATGATTCTTATAATTCAAGATTAATAACTGTAACCTACTGAATTCAGCTGTTTTATAGGAATACATAGTGGTTGTTAATGTGTACCGAATTTAAAGACAGTTGATTAACTAATGGTAGAAACTGAGCTCAGTGCAAACATTATGGACTAACAAATAGATACAAACATGTGGCTGACAGTCAAGTCGCCCTTGTATCCTTTTCGCTAAAGGGGTTAGACAAAATGAATTATAAAAAGTATATAATTTACAGCAACCTGTGACCATTTCATGTTGTAATACATACTGCTTGCAAGGTGCTGAAGTCCTCCACTAACTTAAAGGGGTTGATGCACTATTTCCAAACACAGTTTATGTTAAAGGGCTCTGAAAAACTTGAAAAAAGCTGGAAGAATGATCAAAATGCCATGAAAAATAAAGGAGATATGACCTATTGAAAATGTGCAAAGAACATAAATGGAGGCGGCAATCTTTGAACGATGACGTCATCGCGCCGTTTTACCATATATGGCATATTGACAAAATGTATTTTAAAGCAAAGAGAACCACTGCAAATTGATTAAAAATAAATATAAAGATGTAAAATGTATACATTTTAGTATTATTTTTCATTTGCAGTGATTTTCTTTGCTTTAAAATACATTTTATCGATATGCCATATATGGTAAAACGGCGCGATGACGTCATCGTTCAAAGATGGCCGCCTCCATTCATGTTCTTTTCAAATGTTCAATAGGTCATATCTCCTTTATTTTTCATGGCATTTTGATCATTCTTTCAGCTTTTTTTCAAGTTTTTCAGAGCCCTTTAAGATAAACTGTGTTTGAAAATAGTGCATCAACCCCTTTAAATAGCTTCTTTATTTGTTCATATTTTAAGTCGAAACTAGTTTTGGGGAAGAAACATGTGTGATGCAATAAACTCTTCCGAGTACCCTTCTCTTATTCACAATATGGGTACTAGTCATGAGCAAAGCACTGGGACTTGGCTTTGTACACTTACATTCATACTGGAAACCAGTTTTGTCTGTGAAAAGCATACATCTCAACATCTTGTTTTAGTTACAAAAACATCGCGTTTTCGAAGTGAAAACATATTTGCATAGGAGATTTAACAAACTTAGTTGAAAAATTATAATAAAGTGTCGTTTTTTTTATGTTTTGTTACTAAGTTGACGATTATGTCTATTTGTTTTTGTCAAAAGTAGGTAATCTACGGGACTACTCAGCTTGGAAGTCTAGGGATCACCAGAATTTGTCTCGGACTACCCTTAGTGTCGAACCCTGGTAATACATACTGCTTGTAAGTTGCCGAAGTCCTCCCAGAATTTCTGGTTGGGAAATTGCTCCAGCCCCTTGGCCCCTAACACAAATCTGTTGTACAAACACCCGGCGATCAAGTACACACCTAATACGCTGACAAATCTACAAAACAAAAGTAATCTGTGAAATCACGCTACCAAATCAATACCATCCAAAAATGCAAATCTTTTTTCTCTTTATTAAAATATACCAACCGTAAAATTTACATGTTAAATGCTAAGTTCGAAACAGTACATGTATATCTGAAAATATACATTTTAATGAAAGTTTTAAAAAAAAAACAACTAAATAGCGAAAATCATGCTCTTCCCCAACCCCCGCCCTTCCCATCCCCCACACAACACCACCCCACAAAACAAAAGGAAAGTGCCTTAAATATTCCTCAAATTCAATACTCACACTATAAGTAAGACGGATCCCACACTGAGTCCAAATGTTACCAATGGTTGCTTGGGGCAGACGGCAGCTGTGCTGATCTCAAACAGGTAGTAGCATGAGTCCGTCTTGTTGTTCTGCTCCTCTAGTACGATTGCCACCTCCTGTCAACATGTCTTAATTATTATCAACAACAACAAAACATGTTTAAACCACATGGCGTCTCCGTGGCCGAGTGGTTAATGACGTTGTATTGTAAACCCTCTCGTCTCTCACCACTGCATGTTTGAATCCCACTGGGAGGTCGACTTGTAAGTGAGGAAGTGTCAATTCTTACAGATGGCGGGAGGTGTACAGTACTGCTTCTACCCAGGATAAGTGGGTGGTCTGCCTCCACCATAAAAGAAATCGACAGTCATATATAACCTTACATGTGTTGAAAGTGACTTAAAACACCATACAAACAAACAAAACAAAATCTTTTAACCACAGGCTTTCATTACAATAGAATAGCAAAGGATAGAAAGAAGAAAATATAGTGCTATAATACATGTATATCGTAAAAGGACATCATTACGTGGTTCCGAGAATTAACTTTCATACCCCATAAAACCCCTTCTCCAAGAAGTGAAAACGGGGTTGGCTGGAGTATGAAATAAAACCTTAATTTCGGCTTAAACATTTTGCATATTGTAAAATGAAAAAATTTAATAGGTAATTTTAAACAGGTTAATGCATTTTTTCATTAATAATGTTTTCAAACGTGTTTTCTTGCTAAAATATCCATTATAAAATTCTGCAAATAAGCTATGGAATTCAGGCGGGACCACGTAACATACTATAACACCATCATTCTATTCTTCTCTCTACATGTATCCTTTCAATTTACTATTGTAATTAAACATGTTTTTAACAGTTTAATTTCTTTTCATACATAAATCCAATTTTATATAAAGGAACAAGTTTTACATATTATGTTGAAACAGCCATCTGGAGATATTTTTAGTAAAAAAAATCACATTAAGAGTTCCTACCCAAGATTCCACTATATGATGTTTATTTGCTTGAATGCATGTTGTTTGAAAGAAACTGAGACATTATGGAACGGTTTATGGAACGGTTTACTGAATTTGATGTAATACAGCAGTTACTGGTACATGAGGTCACGTTGAGATGTCCTACCCCAGATATAAGGGCTATTCCATTAAACATACCCAGGACAGGAGGGAACATCTATGGGTGGACCATATTTTCTGAAATTTAGTTCTTTAAACTCAATTTTGCACCTAATAGTGTGTGTTCAATTTCGTAACTGCCTTCCTGGGGTTCCAGTTATGTCAGTCTTCGAATAAACCCACTAGCCCAAGCCCGATTTTTTTTAAATTTATGTAGTCAGGCTAAAGGAAAATGTACGGGTTTTCATTGAGTATATAAGAATTCGGTCTAGTGACACAATTTTTTTAATTCAAAGACTGTTTAAATGGAATAGCCCTAACTACTACTTTTGGTTGCCCCAATGAATATACCGTAGTCTCTTGGAAAAAAAATAATGTTGAGTTAAAAATAGAACATTAAAGTACGAAAAATCTTAAGTTACTTGCGGTCAATAGTTCACATCCACAACTTCTATATCAAGTTAAGATTTTCTATCCAAGATACCACTATGACCTATTTCAGTGTGTTTTCTATACTTTGGGAACATAACCCATACCGTCACAATTAGGAATTTTAGCGCAATTTTTCGTAAAATTGGGAAAATATACGGGAAAACATTCATTTTGTAATGGTATCAAGTTTAATACTGTTTACAGGACACCAAGGTCAACAGAGGCATTTAAAAGTGTTTTGTACACAATACTTGTCACTCCCTTTTTTTTTTAAAATGTTTTCTTTCAATGTTTTCTTTCAATTTGGAACTTTTTGTTTCAAAATTGGAAAAACAGATACCGGTATGTTTTGGAATTGGAAATATGACCCAATAATGGCTATAAAAACAGCCAACATATTTTTTGTAATTGTGCAGCCTTTGTGATTCCCATGCAAGAATAGGGACCCTGCTGACTCTGGTGCTTTATGACCTGGCAGTGAGCTTGGCAGAGGGGTCGAATTCTGCCGAATTAATATAAAAAAATAATTCTCTAAAATGTGCCAATAGGACATGTAGGACTATGAAACGCTTTTAGATGCCTCTGTTGACCTGGTATTAAAGACACAATTATGAAATGAATGTTTGCTATTGTACTCATCTCGGTGAATCATTGAGTACGTTGGCAGAGGGACTATAATCCTTAGAACTACACACACAAACGCACTGAATGTTTTACTGCCTTTTTCCCCGCCCCCACAAAATTCCCAATTGTTAAGCTATGGGTTATGTTCCCAAAATATAGAAAAAAACACACTGATCTCTTAATACAGTTGACCTTTCAAGCAGATTTGGCTGTGCCATTTTCTTCAGATAACTTCAGTTATAAAGGTCAATAAGATTCCAAGCTGACTTACGTCCGGGGCTGTCATATCACAGATAAACATGATTCTTGCACGACGATTTTCAGGAGTCTTTCTGTCAGGTCCCATACAATGTGAGCCATATTTATCTCCCCCATTGTACTCAAGCATTACCCACTCCGCTGTAACACAAGCAATAATTTGTTTTTCTTAAGAACATCATAAACTTATTTTTTTATTAAAGGGACGCATGGCAATCTTCAGGATATATATATTTATTTTATGATATGCAATGAAATACTGTATGTTATCAGTGAAATAAAAGTGTTATTCCATACTGTGGAATATATAGTTTTATTTCACAGTAGCTGCCGGGACTACATTTTTAATGTACAACTAACACAGATGCGCAGTAAAACAACTCACAAGATATTCCTACACAAATGTAAACATGCCTAGAGAAAAACACTGCGAATTGTACATTCTATTCAAACAATGATTGAAATGGATTTCAAAAGTTAAAAGGAAATGATTGCCAATACAAATATATTAAACAGATTGTTCTATTTTGGTATAAATAAAATATCTTTGGACCTATTTTGTAGTCTGGCAAAAAATGTGCAAAGTGGCTTAGTTATTGAAATTGCCTCCCTTTTTCCCTAGTTTCCCTACAAAATTGTTTGTAAAATCATAAAATAAAAAGAAAATTTGTTGGTAATAACATATTTTATTTCATCTCGAAGTCAGAAAATTTCTCGATGAAATGAAACATGATGTTCACTCCAAAACAACAAATATCTTCTATATATATACTTAAGGAAAAAAGAAATGCAACTTTATTAAGGTCAGTATGTATGAAGTGTTATTTGTTCAAAATAATCTTCAGTTAATGTACCAGTGATTGAAAACTGCCACCGATACCTCCACCACCTTTTGAAAGTATTCTTAAGTAAAGCATGAAATACAAAATTTAACAGATGCACGTGTCGTGGCATATTGTACTCGGGAACAAATGCCACTTTCTGTAATAATTTTGTCGCACGACATCATTTATCAAGAATCCAGCATTTTTTGTCAAATTTAGTAAGTTTTTCTTTATGCCACGTTTACATAAAGAGTTGCGTAAAGATGCCGTCAGATAGCTGTTGAACTGAGTTTCGCAGTGTATGGTGTCTGTCTATCTTTGCGTGCATAACTGCACTCAAACGCTCGGCCAATCCCGTCATTCCTCGGGATCCCGCCTCGTGTGTATCACGACGCTTCGGTTTGTTCGAGATCTTGACATTCTGTTAGCCGGAAGGCAACGGCATAGAAAATAGTGCACTGTTGCTAAGCTGTGGTTACATAAACAATATGGCCGCTTGCCACAGTGTTGATGTATGATTTGCGTTGCATGTTTGTTATTTACAATACAGATGAAGGTTTTAATACTGCTTTCACGTAAATAAACTATAGATGGAGCAATCAGCTAAATGACATTGCAAAATGTTGAATATAACTTTGATTTTGAATGCAAATTCGTTTTGGCTGGAATCTGACGCGCGTCACCCTAGTATGATGTAACCAATATGGAAACCTGCATTACATTACATTTGAGTCATGCTGCGAAGCAGTGTATGAGATGTTGCGAATGAACTGCACTACAACAAGACCATTTCAATGTCTGAGAGCGCCTGTATTGACCCAACAACCGTCCTAATCAATGATGTCAAGGTGTTACGTCTCATCACAAGCACCTACGTTAGTGCTTCCGCACCCCAGCAAAAAACGTTATGAACTTGAGGGGTCCTCCTAACAACCGAATATGTGCCAGGACCATTTTTAATCGACAACCTTATTAGTATGTGCTGCCCGGGTCATATGACGAAACGCTCAGATTCCCACAAAACTAGCAGAACATTAATAGGAGACCTAAATACTGTGTACTGAAATAAACTCATAGTTTTAAGTTAAATGCATATCAAAATATTTGATTATTATACAGAGTTGCGTTTCTTTTTTCCTTTAGCATATAATATATACTGAGAGTACTTTTTCTAAAACTAACTGTGTCCTACTAGTGTTGAGAAATAATGAAAAACATCACTAAAGGACTAGGTATGATAAGGGGCAAAATTGGCCCCCAATATTGAAAGTTTTAATGCACAAGTTTTGAATAAATGGTTAAGCTACAAATGAACTGAATCATTATTAAGGCTCTAAATGAGTTTAAGAGCCTCACAAAGAAGTCTTAATGCCTTTTCATTCAAAAAATTACGTTTTTGCTCATTTTCAGCAGTTTTCAATCAGTTTTTGGTCTTGGAAATACAAAGCGCACCCTCGACACAGCTGATTTTTTGTTGAAACAGGTACTTGATAGGGATGCATCATCAGCCAAAAAACTGTGTGTGCTCGGAGGTGCGCTCTATATTTTTTGGATAAAAAACCCGCCCAGAAAGGTCCAAAATATAACAAAATATAACAAAATTACCAAAAATGCGATTTTTTGAGACCCTGTTAATTATTCTAAATAAATTAAATAAATAAAATATATTTTGAAGATAGAATATGATCAATTTACTTCAACATGCACAACAGATTATATATATGTAAATATGAATTTGCATTTTGAATATATTGGGGAGGTTCTGTAAGCACTAAATATTTCAACAGATTTCGGTAAAGGGAAATAACTGTAACCAAACTGTAAATTACTAAAGGTGTATACATTGTATTCATTGTATTCTTATTTTGCGCACTATAGGTGGCATGTTATAAACAGTTATAGAAAATTATATATTAACGACTACAATAATTTCACTGCAGGAAAACAAATTGTGATCTTAAAGGGAGTACATCAGGCTTTTCATGGGAGTCTAGGTGTCCAACTTAAATTGACAATATTAATATTTTCTATTCTACATGGCCAAAACATAATGAATGAGCCTAAGACTTATCCCTTATTTGCAAAGAAATTCATTCTGCACATAAATACGTGCTATCCTAGGTGATGCACCAGGGTTAATTTCAGCATTTTACGTCCGATTCCGACCTAGCAATATGGTGTTTTCAAAGTTTAGACATTAACAAAATGATTCTAACATCATATTTTATATAGAAAGATCCTTGCTTTCAAAATTATTTTGTCAGATAAAAAGAAAGCAAGATTGCTGTGTGTCCCTTTAAATGACTATTTTGTAATCTAATTGACTACTTTGTAATTGACTATTTTGTAATCTTAATGACTATTTTGTAATTGACTACTTTGTAATCTAAATGACTACTTTGTAATCTAAATGACTACTTTGTAATCTAAATGACTACTTTGTAATCGACTACTTTGTAATCTAAATGACTATTTTGTAATCTAATTGACTACTTTGTAATTGACTACTTATTCTAAATGACTACTTTGTAATCTAAATGACTACTTTGTGTAATCTAAATGACTACTTTGTAATCTAAATGACTACTTTGTAATCTGAATGACTACTTTGTGTAATCTAAATTACTACTTTGTAATCTAAATTACTACATTGTAATTGACTATTTTGTAATCTAAATGACTACTTTGTAATTGACTACTTCATAATGACATTTTACAAAATATGTACACCATTTCTAAACCTACTAACGACGAGGTATATACAGAACTTAAATATTTTGAGAATCCAAACTCTATAGACGCAGTATAAACGGCTTTAACCAGACAGACCAAACCCCAAATCCGGAGCTTCGAATATTGAGAGTTATAAACTCATAATTCATCTTATGCATATTCAATCACGGGTATATCTTAATCAACTGTCAATAAACCTTAACTTTTAATCTGCACATATACATATTATGTATTACGAACAACTGGACAGAGTTTTGATTAACAGCTTCTTGTGTAATTTTGCCTCTTTTTTTTTTGCAGGTTATTTTTTTTTTAATAATAATTATAACAAGAGGTCAATGACCTTGAAGCTCTACTGATTGATTTTGATTTCAGAAAGTAGTCGCTACAAACTTGTTTTTTGAAAATTTTATTTTTAGCCGCCACGGCTAATCTTAAATTTGCCATCTTAAATTTCCGGCCAATCTTAAATTTTGCTAGGATCAATTAGACATCAAGAGCAACATTCCTGGGAGTAGTCGCTACAAGTTTTCATTATATAACTCTATATAAACAAAGATGGCCGCTGACAGCCATGTTTAACATCGAATCAAAACGATTTTAGACAAGGACCAACATTATGTCATGCTGATCATTTTAGAAAAAGTCCCATATCAATATCACTTATAGTTTTCAAGAAGAAGTCGCTACAAACTTGTAATTTAAAAATCTATTTTTAGCCATGGAGGCCTTCTAGAATTTCCGGCCGACCTGAACTTTTGCTAGGATCAATAAGACATTAAGAGCAACATTCCTGTAAAGTTTCATGAAAATCCGCTAAGTAGTTTCAGAGGAGCAGTCGCTACAAGTTTTCATTATGTAACTCTATGTAAACAAAGATGGCCACTGGCAGCCATGTTTAACGTCGAATCAAAATAATGTTCGACTCGGATAACCATCATGTCATGCTGATCATTTTAGAAAAAGTCCCATATCAATATCTCTTATAGTTTTCAAGAAGTAGTCGCTACAAACTTGTATTTTGAAAATCTATTTTTAGCCATGGCGGCCATCTTGAATTTCCGACCGACCTGAAATTTTGCTAGGATCAAATAGACATCAAGAGCAACATTCCTGTGAAGTTTCATGAACATCCGTCAAGCAGTTTCAGAGGAGTAGTCGCTACAAGTTTTTACTATATAACTCAATGTAAACAAAGATGGCCGCTGGCAGCCATGTTTAACGTCGAATCAAAACGGTTTTTGACAAGGACCAACATCATGTCATGCTGATCATTTTAGAAAAAGTCCCATATCAATATCACTTATAGTTTTCAAGAAGTAGTCGCTACAAACTTGTATTTTAAAACTCTATTTTTAGCTTTGGCGGCCATCTTGGATTTCACATCAACATGAATTTTTGCTAAGATCAACTAGAATTTATGGGCAACATTTCTGTAAAGTTTCATGAATATCCATCCAGTAGTTTCAGAGGAGAAGTCGCTACAAATAAAAGTTTAGGAACAGACGGACGCCGCACCACGGCATAAGCTCTGCTGATCTCTGATCAGTCGAGCTAAAAACAGTATAAGGCAAATTGTTTTTGCATGTTACTAACTGTTGATAATACTGCACCAATAATATATTATTATACATGGGAGAATAAGAAGAAACAAGAGGTCAATGACCTTGAAGCTCTACTGATTGATTTTGATTTCAGGAAGTAGTCGCTACACTTGTTTTTTGAAAATCTATTTTTAACCGCGGCGGCCATCTTGAATTTCAGGCCGACCTGAAATTTTGCTAGGATCAATAAGACATTAAGAGCAACATTCCTATGAAGTTTCATGAAAATCCGTCAAGTAGTTTCAGAGGAGTAGTCGCTACAAGTTTTCATTATATAACTCTATGTAAACAAAGATGGCCGCTGGCAGCCATGTTTAACGTCAAATCAAAACGATTTTCGACAAGGACCAACATCATGTCATACTGATCATTTTAGAAAAAGTCCCATATCAATATCTCTTATTGTTTTGAAGAAGTAGTCGCTACAAACTTATTTATTTTAAATCTATTTTTTAGCTGTGGCGGCCATCTTGAATTTCCGACCGACCTGAAATTTTTCTAGGATCAACTAGACATCAAGAGCAACATTCCTGTGAAGTTTCATGAACATCCGTCAAGTAGTTTCAGAGGAGTAGTCGCTACAAGTTTTTACAATATAACTCTATGTAACCAAAGATGGCCACTGGCAGCCATGTTTAACGTCGAATCAAAATAATTTTCCACAAGGATCAACATCATGTCATGCTGATCATTTTAGAAAAAGTCCCATATCAATATCACTTATAGTTTTCAAGAAGTAGTCGCTACAAACTTATTTTTTAAAAATCTATTTTTAGCTGTGACGGCCATCTTGAATTTCCGGCCGACCTGAAATTTTTCTAGAATCAATTAGACATCAAGAGCAACATTCCTGTAAAGTTTCATGACAATCCGCCAAGTAGTTTCAGAGGAGTAGTCGCTACAAGTTTTTACTATATAACTCTTTGTAAACAAAGATGGCCACTGGCAGCCATGTTTAACGTTGAATCAAAACGATTTTTGACAAGGATCAACATCATGTCATGCTGATCATTTTAGAAAAAGTTCCATATCAATATCACTTATAGTTTTCAAGAAGTAGTCGCTACAAACTTGTATATTAAAACTCTATTTTTAGCTTTGGTGGCCATCTTTGATTTCACATCAACATGAATTTTTGCTAGGATCAACTAGACTTTATGGGCAACATTTCCGTAAAGTTTCATGAATATCTATCCAGTAGTTTCAGAGGAGTTGTCGCTACAAATAAAAGTTTACGAACAGACGGCCAGATGGCCAGACGGACGGACGGACGCCGCACCACGGCATAAGCTCTGCTGATCTCTGATCAGTCGAGTTAAAAATGAAAACTCAAAAAAATTAAATATTATATGCAAGCAGGTTTAAAGTCCAAATGATACTGGATTAATACATAGAGATTCTAAGATTGCCAAGGACTGGCCTGCTGCGAACTTACGCCCAGCAACGATATCACAGTCTGTGTATTTCCCAATCACTTTTGGTGTTGAGTCTTTTTTTTTAATCTGTACAACGCCTGCACCCTTCAGCTTGTCTTCTGAGCCTTGTGGAAAAGGGTCCATTGCATCAGCACAAATACCAATATTGTATGTGAATTCACCATCTTCTACAGAGAACCTGAAAGAGTAGCGATTTTTGTCACCCTTTTGGGAATGGTACCTGTAAATTTGCATTGAGTTGCAGAGATTGGGATTTTTTTCACTCAAATTGGGAAAAAAACATACTTTTGCGATTAGGAATGGTACCGTTTTTCATACCACTTATATAAGGAAAAAACACTGAGAATATACAATTTTAAACATAAATTGCTTAAACTTGTATACTACTTGTGTAAAAAACATGTTAACCCTCCAAAGAACACCAAAGGGTAGGCAAGTATGTTTTTTAATTTTAAAAGCATATACAATTTACTGATGAACCCAAAATTATGACCTTGAACTTTGAAGTACAGGCACAAATCTGATATTATATTAGTACTACAAACAAAACTTTTGTTTTAATAAATAATTGTATTATCAAGTTAAATTAAACAAGAATCAATTCAACGGCGCGCTAGTGATGGGCAATCGGATGAAATTTACAATCGATCATCGGTTACAATTGGCTGGATGTAACCGATCAATCATCGGATATAATCAGTTTAGTCAATCTAAGTATATCACATGCATGTTAATCTGAGTAACAGAACTTGAGCTTAGAATAATTTCTTATTAAGTACGTATTCTTTAATGCTTGTTTATTATGCCATTGTTATTTCATGTTAATCAGCAAAATAATTATAACTGATATAAATGTGTTAAACTGTTTGTGTACATGCTCATTTTCACAAGAGTATTTCCTAACTCACGTTGGGGTATCAAGGGCACCATAACGCTATTGTTATGCGTTAAAATTGTCACCGTGTATTTTCCGTTACGGTGCCCAGCGCAGAAATTGTCTACAAAAGGTGAGTGTGAAATTGTGTTTGTTTTTTTATCAAGACGTTTTATGTCCAATTCCAGCGATTTTTTTCACCATTTTGGGAATGGGTCCGTGACCGGTCAAATTGGAAAAAAACAGGCGATTTTTCTCAAAATTGGGAAAAAACATTGTTTTTGTATTTTGTGAAATATTACATATTTATTGATGATTTACATAATAAAATATTTTCACAACTGTAATGTTTCAAGTTTTTATTGTACACTGTGTTGTTACAGAATAATTTCCCTGCTTTTGTTGTCCCTGAAAATGTTAACAATACTGTTAAGTTCATTGTCATTTAGATTTGCACCAGTTAAGTTCATTGTCATTTAGGTTTGCACCAGATTCTCTGCATATTCTCATGACCGAGGAAAGAGTTTCCTGGCCCAGACAATTTCTGTTATTCGTCCTTTATTTAGTATTAACCCATCGCTCACTGAGGCGCTTGTTACATAGTAGAATATACTAGCGGTAAAGCGTTTCGATAACATACAAGCGGTAAAGCTTTTCTGCAACGCATAAACAACATGGTGTCGTCCTCGGGTGACGAGGCTGTTTTTTTGCGTTTCAATTTACACAGAAAAGCAGAAGAAATGTCGAAAACCCTGGTAAAAAAGTCTATTAAGAAGATTATTCTAAAACATTTTACAATTTTGGGAAGGAAAATCTGGAATTGGGAATTTATTTTACTCAAAATTGGGGAAAATGCTATTTTTTGGCGATTGGGAACGGGTCCGTTACCGGGACCCGTCCAAAGAAGGAAAAAAACCGCTGAATTCCCCAAAATCGGGGACTGTCATTCCGGACAAATATGTCCAACCTTTATTTTGAAAGTAAATAATTGAAAAAATGCCAAAATCTAATCGTGTCGAGCGTTAGTTCATTGTTGATTTGTCAAAATCAGAATTTTGTGACCATTCTTCAACAATCTGCAGGACTACGCGAATATTTGACCTTCATACAACTGTGTAATGGACAGACAGATGCTCTGGTACAAAAAACTGAATATTATATGCCACATAAAATGCTATAAACCCATTTCTTGAAACGTCGTGGTGCCCAGGTCGACACTATGGTGCCCAGGTCGCGACATGGTGCCCAGTGCAAGTAACTTTAAAAGATATAAAAACGGTCACATTGAATAAAATATACACAGGTATCCACTAAATAAATAGTTTACGTCCTATACTATAGAGACTATTTGGTGGATAATTAATGGGAACATGTACAGAGTTCGAAAAAAAAGCAGGGATTGTGGATGGATGCATTATGTTTTTAATGAGTCTGCACAAAACTACCGGACACCGCAGTGAATATAGCTACACGTTATTATGCACATCATTTATCCAAAACGTCCGAATTAAAAACTATCCGAAAATACATCTACTAATTGCCACCTACCTGTGACCTATCAAAACTGATATTTGTGCCTCTCCCGTTTTAGTTTGATCCGACAAATGTTTTTGGAATGTACAACCAGGGTTATCAACACTATTTACATGTGTTGTCAGGACTACAGAAACTATAACTAATGCTAAGAAAAAGAAATTTGGACCCATTTTTTAGTAGTTCCGTGTTACGCTTTGTGAGAATCACTCAATCATTAGAAACAGAAAGGGTATGATTAGATACCGAAAAGAACATTCTTTTCGCGAAAAGAACAGAAATATCCGAAAAGACAATATCAAATCTTTATTATTGACACGTGTCATTAGTCCTCATTATAATGCCGTATGTATTAAATCATGTCACTTATTGATTTTTTGAATGCAGATACGTGACTGTTAAATGTATTTAGATAATATGTATGTTACCGTAATAAATATTTTTCTATAAATATTTTATAATATACCCTTACTGTAACATACCAAAATATAAATCGTGGAAAATCTTCCGATTTGAGAACCTGCGTATTAAATTACTAGCGTTTAGCACGGTGACATCACAGCACGTGTCATAATAATGTCGTATATGTATATGCTTTGTATCTTACATATTGCTTATCTAAATGATCTATTTATTTTAGAATTTATTTAAAAAAATTAAAATTATAATGTTATTTGAAAACATGAATTGTTACAATAATAAATACTATTCTACATATATTTTCAGGTATGTTTTCCTTAATGTCGGAGGAAATGACATTGATGCATCGTGGAACCCACATACTAAATTCATGAACATTGTGAACATTGTTCAGGACTTGGAACATTCTGGTGTTGAGAGGGTGTTTGTGGCTAGTATTATCGAAAGAGGTTCGTTTCCAAAATGGACTGGGATGAATCAAAAGACATTCAACAAAACAAGAAGATCGGTGAATGAAAAACTCCGAAAATATTTCAAGGGCGACTATTTGGATGTAGGCAAACGCCTTATATGAAAATTCATAGATTTCAAAAATATATACTTACCAAAGGTTAACAAGAATTTTAATTAGCCCTTTGTTATATACAGCATTACGTGTTCAGTTGCTTTTAAAACTGTGGGGTGTGCTAAAAAGAGTATAACACTTATCTCAATTAAGTGTTCATTAAAGCTTCCGAAAGTTTTAAATGACAAAAAAAAATAGTGTAATCCAATTACATAAAGGCATCTTAATCCAGGTGTTCCAACTGTACGTACCGCATTAGTTATATACCAGTTTGAAAAGGTGTCACATACATAGTTATAATTGAAAATACACTTACACCTCTATTGTTATTGAACTAGATCAATTGAATTTCACATTTTCTGTCCTTCTTATGTACTGCTTAATAAGAACGAACAAAAAATAATTTGATTTTAATCAATAATAACAATTTTAGATTTTAATCAAAAATAAAGAATGAACCATAATAAATATTATGTATTTATGGGACATTTGGTTGTCTTTTCGGACAACTCGAGGTCAGATTTATACTAAATTAAAATTTAAACAATCATTTTATTTATTTATTGTTGTTGATTAATTACTATTCATTTGCTAAAATGTAACTAATGATGTAAACAAATAGTGGTTTAAATCAATAATGACGATTTTATAGCGCCATTTTATAGTGTCTTTTCGGAACATTGAACTTTCTTTTCGCTAATGCAGAATCCATGGACATATATTAACATGGAGTATAACTTTCAAATTAAAAACAAAAATCCAATTTTTGCATTCTTATTACTATTCTTTTGCTTAAATTTAACTAAAGATATCAAACATATTTGATTTAAATCAATAATAATGATTTTATAGTGTCTTTTCGGAACATTGAAAATTCTTTTCGCTAATGCATAATCCACAAAATATTAACATGAAGTATCATTTTTAAAAACAACAACAATTATCCAGTTTTTTTTATTCTTATTACTATTCTTTTAATTGAATTTAAGTAATGATATAAAAAATATTTGATTTAAATCAATAAAAATGATTTTGCGCTGTCTTTTCGGAACATTGAAAGTTCTTTCGCTAATGCAGAATCCACAACATTTTAACATGGAGTATAACTTTTAAAAAAACACAACAAATATCCAGTTTTTTTATTCTTATTACTATTCTTTTACTTAAATTTAACCAATGATATTACAAATATTTGATTCAATTCAATAATAATGATTTTGCACTGTCTTTTCGGACATTTCTTTTCGCGAAAAGAACGTTCTTTTCGGTATCTAGTCATATCGAAACAGAAACATAATGAAAATATGATCATGAAAATCGCGACTACCGTGATACAAAATTGAATATAGGACCCACAGGTATCCGCGACATATGAACTCCATTGTTACCAGGGCGATTGATCTGGTTTTCGAACTTGACCGAGTTTCATCAAGATTAAAAAAACAAATATTCAACTTACTGAGCGGACATCATCAACATTGACAATATCCAATAATTAAAGGGCCATAACTCCGTTGTTACCAAGACGATCTGGCTGGTTTTCGAACTTGACCTAGTTATTATGCTCATAAACATTATTTCAAAGTTGCATAAAGATTTAACAACAAATACTGAAGTTACTGAGCGGACTTCGTTAAAATTTCAATTTTCAATTAAAGGACCATAACTCCGTTGTTACGGGGCGATTTTCAATAACTAAAGGGCAATAACGCCGTTGTTACTTGGGCGATTGGGCTGGTTTCGGACTTGTCCGAGATTTATGCCCAAAAGCATTATTCCCAAGTTTCATAAGGATTGGATAATATTGTTCGGGTCAGGGAGAGGACATCGTTAAAATTGTCAATTTTCAATACTTAAAGGGGTCCGTTACCGGAGCGATTGGGCTGGTTTTCGAATTTAACCGAGATATTATGCCCATAAACATTATCTGCAAGTTTCATAATGATTGGATACTATTTGTTTGAGTTAGAGAGTAGACATCGCAAAACCTAACGGACAGGCGGACGGACGGACGGACAACGTCACGGCATAATACGTCCCGTCGTAACGTCCCTTCTTACGACGGGCGTATACAAAAAGTTCATTTTAAAGGGCTTTGATTTTTTTTTAAAAGCTGAACGAATTATCAAAATGCCATGAAAAGTAAAGGAGATATCACCTATTGATAACTTGCAAAGAAACATAAATGGAGGCGGCCATCTTGGAACGAGTTGTCATCGCGCCTTTTCATCATATATGGCATATTGACAAAATTATTTTAAAGCAAAGAAAATCACTGCAAATGAAAAATAAGCATAAGTACATATATACATTACATTTGTATATTTATTTTTAATCAAATATACTGGAGAATCAACACTGTTCTAAAAGAACAAATCACGAGAACTACAGTGTGTGCATATATAGAGTAACTGTGATTTTCTACTGCCATGGCAAACCAAATTAGTTCAATGAGTCCGTGATTTCTTAAATTAAGTCTAGCGTCTAGCGGGAGTTTGTCGGAAGATGAGGCCAATATTAGTTCAATATTAGGAGTTTGCAAATCAGTTGCATTTCTTAAACTGTATCGAGATGATTCTATACCTAGTGGTGGAACTAAATCGGCGATATGGAGGGGTAGCATGATTGATTCGTGACTTTCCCAGCATGATTCTTGATTTAGCTTATGGATGAATACTAGTTTAGTAGTGCCTGTAGCTATTCTAGCTGCCTCGTTTTTAGTTCAACTGGCCGAAGGCCTAGAAGCATAGCTTATAGGATGACGAGTTGTCCGTCGTCCGCCCGTCCGTCCGTCCGCCCGCCCGCCCGCCCGCCCGTCCGTCCGTCCGCCCGTTATATTTTGCCTTGTAAACACTGTAGGGCCTTCATTATTTATCAGATCTTCGCGAAACTTTGCCAGGTCTTTATATCAATGAAAGCTCGAACTAATTCGAAAACCAGCCAGATCGGATTGATTTCACCGGAGTTATGGCCCTTGTTTTGCTGAAAAATGCCATATTAAGCCTTTTGAACACTCTAGCACCTTCATTTATTATTTGATATTTACCAAACTTGCACATATTGTTAATATCAATGAAGCTCGGGCAAGCTCGAAAACCAGCCAAATCGGATCAGTAACACCGGAGTTATGGCACTGTCTTTTCCCTGAAAAATGCCATTTTCTGCCTTGTGAACACTTTAGCACCTTCATTTATTATTTGATCTTTACCAAGCTTGCATAGATTGTTAATAGCAATAACCTCTCGAACGAGTTAGAAAAACAGCAATATCGGACTCTTTATGCTGGAGTTATGGCCCTCGTTTTTGCTAAAATATGCCATTTACTACCTTGTAAACACTAGCACCTCCATTTATGGGGTACCTTACCAAACTTACAATAATTGTTATTATCAATGAAAACTCGGAAAAATTTAAAAACTATCCAAATCGGAATGAGTAACAGCAGAGTTATGGCCCTTGATTTGCTGAAAAATGCCATATTCTGCCTTTTGAACACTCTAGCACCTTCATTTATTATTTGATATTTATCAAACTCGTACAGATTGTTAAGATCAATATAAGCTCGAATAAGTTCGAAAACCAGCCACATAGGATTGGTAACAGCAGAGTTAAGATTGAAAACCTGCCAAATCGTATTAGTAACACCGGAGTTACGGCCCTTGATTTTGTTAAAAATGCTATATTTTGCCTCATTAAGACGATAGAGCTTTCATTTGACCAAATTTTAATGAAACTTTGCAGGGATGATCAGTACCAAATCTAGTTATGTATATAGTCACCGTGTTCCAGCTGAATGATTTATGGCCCTTTAAAAGTGTTAATGCACAAACTTTGTCCGGACTTTTTTCATGAACTATGGCCGGATTTCAGCGCCATTCTGCAGGGATGATCAGTACCAGGCCTAGTGGTGCATATTATCACTATGTTCCGCTTGAATGATTTTTGGCTGAGTTATGGAACTTTAAATGTTTTACTACACACATTTTAGCTGGACTATTTCTCTTGAACCCTTGGCTGGCTTTCAACGACACTTTGCAGAGATGACCAGTACCAAGCCTAGTTGTGCATGCCATCGCCGTGTTCCGGTTGAATGATGTTTGCCCATTAAAGGTTTTGATACACAAACTTTATCCAGACTAGTCTCTTCTGGCCGAAATTCAACGAATTTTGGCAGGGATGATGGGTACCAAGCCTAGATGCGCCTATCATCGATGTGTTCTGGTTGAATGAGTCATGAACATTAACAAACTTTATCCAGACAATTCTTTCTCAACCCCTGGCTGGATTTCAGTGAAACTTGGCAGGAATGATCAGTGGTGTTGTCGTGTTCCCCATCAAAGACTCCTTATAGCCAGTAGAGCGATACAGGCCCTCATGTTCCTCATGCTTTTAGTTTGTATTTGTTTTTGTTTTTTCTATTTTTTTATGTTCTAGTTTTTCATTTTATGTACATTTATCCGTTATAAAGGATAGTAGATAGTTCCTAGTCATTTTCTATTTGAAATTTTAGCTTTCTCATTACGTGTTTTCGTGACCATGCTTTTTTCGGAAGGTAATTTATGTGTGTGTATGTGCCTGCAGCAGTCATTAGACGAAAAAAACACCGAAGTGTTTGTGTGAGGAAACACATTCTATGTTCTGGTTATGTCTGGTGGGGATCAATCTACTGTATGCCAGGGGTCATAATAATAACCGGTGCGGAAGTCCAGACTCTATTGTACCCATATATGGCAAGACCCTCCATAAGGGGCTTGTTGTATTTGTTGGTGGAGGGACTATAAACCTTAGAATTACACACACACAAACCCCAATAACCGGTGTGGGGTAGGGGCGATGTCATTCTTTTATGTGGTAATAATCAGGGGCGTAGCTATATGTACACAGAGTAGACAGCTGCGTACACACAATGTCTGCAAAAAGGGAAAACATAAAATGGCATGACTTACTTTATTTAGAAATGATGTGTCATGTGCTATAGATGGATAAATGGAATAGTATATGGACCACTTCATTTCACGTAAAAAGCAAACAAAACAAACAAAAACAAAACACTTTGAGTACAATTGTACCAAACTTTTCCGACATAATGGGCACAGTTGCACAGTTTCTGTCATGTACTAGTAAGTTCTCTTTCAGCTGATACTATGTTCGCATCAATGGCGTAATTATTGTCATGTACTATACGATTGACATTGTTCATGAGTAAAATATGCATACCCCATCCATCATAAATTTGTGATTTTTTTTAAAGATTGCTGACCAATAGTCCTTTAATAAGGACAGGCAGACGAACTAGATAGACTCATAGACAAACACACACACACACACACGCACACACACACACACACACAGATAGACTGGTGGACTGACGGAATTCCAGACAGGAACACATGAATAAGTTAAACAATTAAAGGTTTATTTGCCGGTGTTTTGCCGATATTTGAGTAAATATTCTGTCCGAACGAATTTCTACAAGTATATAAAGACGTCACAGGATGACATATAAAGGTATTGAGGTAATGATGTATTGAGACCGACTCCCTCACCCCCACCCAACACACCTTTTTTTATTTTACAGCATTTATACAGCATTATGTTTTAAGATTAGGTTCCCATTTGTGGAATCATACTGAAAGTGCATAAAAAAATATATAACTCAATAATCATGGACATTCTTACCTGTACCTTGCAGTTTAATATGTTTACACTTTTATCTAGACAGTGCTATATACTTGAATAATAAAAACAAACTTGATAAAAGTATTTGATCCATACTCAGCTTATGACTCAAGGTCATGTGTGTATTTTTTAATTTACATATTTATCAGGTATGTATTAATAATTCAAGGGTTGCACTGCTTAGATAAATGTGTAAACATATTATACTGGAAGTTTCATGTAAATATATTCAAGATTATTTGAGTTCTAATTTTTAGCTTTTTCAAATGCAATCTCAATGATGTTATACAAAAGGGTGCATACTCCTTAAGGTGTAATCAGTCATCATACTTTTTCATCAGTCATTTCATCTTCAACTATATATTTTCTTTTTCACCTCACGGTAGACATTTCACATTCGGACAACTATCTTTAAAGTAGCTATCCCGCCAACAAAAACCAAATTGTACAAAATATGTAAACCGTTTCTATATAACTTACATATTTTGAGAATCCAAACTCTATAGACATAATGTAAACGGCTATAACCAGCCAGACCAAACCCCAAAACTGGAGCGATGAATTAAGAGCTGCCAACTCATAATTCATTTTACCTGTATTTTAATCATTTTTTCTTTTAAAACATGAATTAAACTATACTTTTGATCGGCAAATACAAATACTATATGATCTGAGCACCTGGATAGAGTTTGATAAACGGTTTTGTAGTGTAACTTTGCTATTATTTGGCGGGTTAGTTTCTTAAAATTCGAGTTAAATAGTTATATATATATATATTCAGATATATTCAGAACACAATTCTGTTTTCATTACGACCCCTAAATGAGGCGACGACTTATAAAGAAGCTAGCACTTTATATAAACTCAACACCACTCTATATAAAGACAATTGCAATCTATATAATGATAACAGCACTATATATACAGACAAACACACTATATATACTAATTGTACATTAAAACCGTATATAATGATAAAATCACTTGATATAAGACAAAACACTGTATAAATAAAGGAATTACTCAATATAAGGACAACTGAATTGAATTGAATTGGGGTTTTAAGGCGCACCCAACACATGAAAGGTTATATGGCGCCTAACAGGAAGGAACATGCCTGGCTCATCCTTCATGTACATCGAGATAAAATATGGAGAACGGGCCTAGAACCTTCTCACCCTGAACTGCAGAGTTGCTGCAAATTTTATTGTAGACACTTCATTTACGCCGGAGCCACGTTATAGTTTTTCTGCCACTGCTCTATCGATATGAGCGAGATGACACCTGCAACTATGCAGGGGTCATGATGAAGACCTTTAATGAGCATGAACAAAAAATGATAAAATGAACATGAATTTGGTGGGGAGAGTGGGTTCTACCCCTCTGCCTTCCCCTCCAACGGGATCTGCAGTGGCCCTATTCTTTGCCCCGTAACGAAACGGGGCCCCCGGAATCACACGGGGCCAATATAAGGACAAAACCTCTCAATATCATTATACAAACACTCTGTATAAAGCTCTATAAAGACAGTATTACATCATATAATGATGAAAGCACTCTATGTAACGACGTTGCGTTGTAAACCTTCTCGCCTCTCACCTCAACTTTTATTATACGTTCCATTACACTATTTTAATATACACAATTTTGTTTCGACATGTTGTAAAATTTGTTTAACAAAAACACTACTCCATATGTATTAAAAGAAACAACAAGGTTGTATATATTGCCGTTTGCGGTGTAAAAGTAAAAAGAGGATCTTAAGTAGAGGAACATTAATGCCTGTTACATACTGAACTAAAATATTTGGATAAATTTATATGACGCGAGGATCAATTTTATCCAACGACTTTAATAAATTCAATATTACATGGGCACGAATGTAAGATTCAATGACATAACTCCCAACATGCCACATAACGTACATTAATCAATGTACCTGCTATATATGACGACGTCGTATGTAATTTCGAGTTTCTCCGTACCATACTGACAATAGGAACTGCCTCGTCCATTTTCGTAATTCCTTATATGGGTTTTGTATTTGCCTATGGTTAACAGACTGTGAATCATGTAGTTGACGATAAGCAAGCTTTACAACTTCAATTCCTAGAGAACTCGTCTAAAAAAAAATGGTAGAAAACACATATTTTGAAATGTTCAAAGGTTACCGTTTCGCCTGTGGATATGGCGTTTTCGTGGATCAGTCTACTCAGTGTAGAATGCGTCAATATTTTTTTTTCCGGGATCTTTATGTTTTACGGAGCAGAATGACATGGTAAGCGCAGTGAATGAAATCGCAAGTATTGGAATGGAATAAGTGCAATTATTTAAAAGGATTTTCATGGATGAAGATCCATGAATCTATTAATATATGTTTTATTCAACAAATTCTGTAGACCATCTTGGTCCATGAGTATACAAATACACAAGTAATTTTCAATTGCAGAGGTTGCTGGCAGTAACAAACATTACATAATATCAAATTTTGTACAATATAATAACATTCTTAATCAGTTTTAATTATGATATTTCTAAAAGTGTATAAGGTTTACTATAAGCAATTGTTTAAAAGAGAAACCATTCTTCAAATCCACGTGTCACAGACAGTAGTATTGTTGCTAGAGTATCTCTTCGGAGAGTACTAGTATGTATTGATTGTAATATATGTCATTTCGAATTTTAAAAACCATCAAATACATAAGTAGCCAATTCTTTACAGTAGTAAGCTTTTCTGATGTCAACAGTTATATAAATTTTGGAATATTTGGTCTTTGCCAATAGTATCGATTGATAAGTTTTGTTCTTAATTCTTTATATAAAGTACATTCCAATATAAAATGGTATTCGTCTTCTAGAACGTCACATATACAACAATTGCGCTCGTTTATAGGACTACTGTGTGGTGTATGCCAACGACCCGCTTCTATTTGTAACCTATGGGAGGACATTCTCAATCTAGACAGTGCTACTCTGAATTTTCTTGATATGATTTATATGAGAATTCACAAAACAAGTGAATACGGTTTAGCTCTCGAAGAATCCTGTATACGTATTAATTCCAGTTTTGGATAAAAGTCTGATAATCTTTGTTTAAAATTTGATATGAACATACTCATATTTCCAACCCCCTGAAATAACCACACATAATTAAAACCCAGGCTCTCTAAAAGGTATTTTACTGCTGATGCCCAGTTTTTCTTATTAGGCCTCACCTCAATGTCACAAAGCATCATATTATAAACAGCTTTTATATATTTATTGCTTTCACAATTTAAAAACGTTTAATCAGTACTTAATCACAGCTATTAATATATGCTGTTTTAAAGGTGTCATGCCTAGTTCATCCATGCAATTTATGTCGGATTTCTAAAGCATCATTTAGATGCAATTCAGACCAATTGTTTTGGCAAATGATGTTCCTTGTGTTTTCTCTAGAGGTTATCGGCACATCTGAAGAAGAATAAAATAACAAATATAAGAAAATACACATGAGTGTACATTGCTTTCTCGAATGAAGATTTCTCCATGCTCATCTGTATAGTGGAACACGTGACATATGAATTTATTAAAGTTGCATTCCATAACAAATAAAATATTTTCATGCAAAATACAGATTTTTTTCTGATTGAAACACATTTCATCTCCCTCTGATGTTGGTGATCCAATATTACCTAATTCGATGCTTTATCGGGACTTACAAACCCATTTAATTTCAATTTCAAATGACACATTTACTCAATTCGGTTCATTTAATATGTATCTGATATTAAAGGGACACGTGCAACTTGAAGATTTTACCTAGAATTAATTAGTATCTTGATTAATTAACCCATAATCATTTTACTTAAAACCTTAGCTATCATTACTAAGTTAATAAATAAGATTTTGAGTTACTTCATTTTCTTAGTTATTTAACATAATTATCAATAGCTAGAATTGATGCAATCAACACAAAACGACTCGCAATTACAGTATTCTTATAATTAATGTTAATGACTTGAAGACAATGCAAGTTATATAGAAAAACTAACGGGACTCCGCGAGTTTTATAAACATCAAGTTTGCCGTGTGTCCCTTTAATACTATCCATTGTAATAAGTGTTGACAAGTCGTGGTCTGAGCGCGAAACTAGTGTATCTTGTTCTTAACCCTTAACCCCATACAACTATATAATGGACTGTTCTTTCTTTGAATTAAGACCATTCCATTTATGTGACAAAGGGGTGTTATGGCGGAAATGACTGATCAGCAGATACTCGTTCACAGGCTGATCTGGGTTTACAATGGACGCAAAGACTATTATAGTCGGGCTTGGCGTATTAATTTATATATAGTTACAGCAGTTTGGCTCTCACACCTCTAAGTGCAATCATGATAACGACAAGGACGGATATATCAACTCATGGAGATGTACTTACTGATCAATGAGTCAAGACGCTTGCCTTAAACACGAGCAAAGGAAACAAAGAACGTTGATAGAGCCATCGACATCATTGTTAACACAGAACCTGAAACAAACAGCATTTAAAATGTTTATAAATAAGATAACAAATCACGGCACATTCATTCATGTTTTTATGATTAACATTTATACAGTATTTCATCAACACTATATTGTAACAACAAAGTCAGAGGGCTGCTGTAGTCTCTTAATTTGAAGAAGGCACATCCCTACAAGATAAAGTGCTAGATCTGCATATGGCAGGTACCGGGTTCAAATCTGTCAAGACACAATACTATGAGGTATAGTGCTAGCTTTTCATATGACAGGCAGGAGTTCAAATCGGCCAGGGCGCATTACTACGCGGTATAGTGCGACATTTTCATATGAGAGCTAGGTAGGGAGTGCCTTCTTCAAGTCAAGATACATTACTATGCGGTATAATCCTAGATGTGCATATGACAGGTACCATATGAGAGGTATGAATGGTACCGGGTTCAATTCTGTGAAGACACATCCCTACGCGGTATAGTGTAATATTTGCATATGAAAGGTACCGGTTCAAC
>JAWPHD010011492.1:0-83421 GCA_037043455.1 Cyrtodaria siliqua
CATGTTTCAAGCGAGCTTCATCTTGACAAAATCGTTACTGAGGTCAAGCGCTGTTGTCAGCATTCAGTAGGGTAGCATTCATTCTTATTTTTCCATCAATGGAGTTAAATGCAAATATTGTTGGATGGACAGGCACTACCATTCCAAAGACCGGATTTTAATAAATTTGCAGTCTACACTTGTATGGAATTAATTGAGTGTTAAAATAACATGCCTTACATTTTGAATGTTGATGCATCTATTTATAGTTCAGATAACACCACTGTGGCTTGCAATACAATTCCTGGATTAAAACAACAAACACGTTCATCATTTATAAAGGTCCTGCATTATTATCAGGATTCAAACATTTAAAACTTAATGTGACAACATCTTAACAGTAATCCTATAATGAACAGTCTGCAAAGTGCATACTCTATGGACTTAAAGAATTGTTGTAAATTATATTTTTTGTTACGGTGTATTATAGGAAACTGTTAATGTTCCATCAATATTTATGAACTACTTCCCCTTAACTTAAATTGATAATTTTATACTTTAAGTTTTAAACAAATTAGGCCCCAAAGCCTGATGTACTCGAGTTTCCTTTAATACCTGATAGCTATCAGCAGGAGGTGGACTTGATGTAAATTGCAGCAATTTGCCAACTTGTATTGTTTCAGGAACTGACATGTTAAATAATCTGCATGTATCATGTTTTATCAAGAAATGTCAGCTCATAGTAAAATTAATGTAAATTTGTTGCTGGTTTTAGAACATGGCAGTATGTTACAATGGTATACATGGCAAATTGTATACATTCATTCATTCATTATCTTAAAGGGACATATGGCAATCTTGAAGTGTTTATCAACATTGCAATTATTCTTCCGATTTATATATCCAGTATCATATTCACTTTAAACCTACTTGCATATAAATAAATTTAGTTTTCAATGTTTCTCACTGATTTTACCATAAGTTGAACATATATTATCCACAGTTAATTATATGTGAATTAATTTACTTCATATTTATTTAGTGTAATTAATATTATTGATTGAATAAATGCAAGATTGCAGAAAAACGTGTGATTTTAAACATTCAGATTGTCATGTGTACCTTTAAGAGATTTTATAATACAGATGCCATACACATGTGATAAACGTTTACTAGATTATCAATTACCCAGCTGCAGTAATGTGCTCCTTGTATTAATTGCTTCAATTATCACTTATCAGGGAAAATGGCAATGCATATTATAACTAATGCTATGAAAGAGGGCATTTTTTACTTAATTGTAATTTTTTTTAAACTTTAATAAATAGTATTTCTTTCTTTCTTCTAACTACATGTGAGCATATAATTTAGTAGAGATTTAGTCTTTTATTTAGAAAACAATACTCATACCTGCACCCACAACCACCACCACCCCACCCCCGCCCCCACATCCCGGGGTCCATACATTATACCAAGTTGTTGTGTGGGCACTCTGGGGCTTGACTTGGCGGGGTAGGCATATTTTAATTATTATTTTTAAATAGGTCATGTTGCATATCAAATTAAATGCCATTGCAAGAGTAGTGACTAACGCAAAAAGGGGTCGTCCGTTATTTAACTCCTTTAAAGCAGGAATTAGGAAGGCCGTTTTGCAACCAGTAGTATCTGTAACTAATATCAACAAATAAACATTATTTTAAAGTCTATTGCTCATTGCAAATCAAATTAAACTTATTGAAAACTGATTTTAAGTTAATAATTTTAGAAAGTATTCTACAAACGGACAGTTGGAACGGTTGACTTTTATAATATACACAGGTGATTTTGCCATGAGTTTCATATCATTTTCAACAAAAGTGCACAACCACTCATATCAAGTATGATAAAAGGATCAACTAAAAAGATAGAGTACACAGCAGAACGCAGTAAAGGTCTAAAAATCTATTCTGATGAAGAAATATCCATTGCAAAAGGTCTAGATAGTCTTAGGTTCCCATTCTGGAATAAAATGGCAGAAGAACTGAGTGATGCGTCCAATCTGTCAAAACTCGAAATCGTAGGAGCAATTGACTTTGAATGGCGTCTTAAAAAATGTCAACTGCTCAAAGACCTAGCTATTGGAATGGAGAAAGTTGAACAGAAGGTTAGAGAAGATGCTATCACTGTGAGAAATGCCTGAGAAGGAAATAAACATGTGTTAGCCGATAGAAATAGAGCAAAGCAGCTTAACACCAAATGTATGTGAGTTAAAAAATGTCAGGATGCCTTGGTTAAATCTTTAAAAGCTGTGGAAAAGAAGAGGAAATCAGAAGTAAGCAATTATGTTGAAAGTGTAGAAATGTATGACATTGAGATAGGATGTTGAGGAAATAGTTGAGAATATTAAGAAACCAAGACAAGTTGCGACTTTGACGATTAAGAAAGGTCTGTTTGTCCATCCGTTTATTACACTTTCTGTTCTGGAAAAAGCTCATTAAGCATTAAAGACAAAATTTAATATAAAAACATAATTTAATAATAATTTTGAATATAATACTATTTGTTATTTCTATGCAGTATCATCTTTAAAATACAGACTTGCTTTGCAATATCAAAAACTACTTATATATATAATGAAACTCTTTCTTCCCAGGTAGAGCTCGAACCAGCGACTCTTGTGACACATCAGCGCCTAGCACAATAATGACGACGTCGCTACCGACCTCACCTCAACAACCCCAAAAAATGTTGCGCAAATGACGCTTATATCGACGTCATCATTATTGCACACAGAATGCTGTTTTTTATAAATTCTATATTAATTATAATTGGCATTTTGTCTTCAATTATAGGACTCACACATATATATATATATATATTGTTTTGTTTGATATAATTCCACAAACATAATAATTTACACATAATGAAACAGTGATTATTACAACATTACAATTAAATACATTGAACATTTATTTGGACTTTTTTTTACTCTTTTTTCTAAAACTTGTCTTCTTTGCAATGAAATGTTGTATACTTTAATATCGCGAAAGAAAAATCTTCGTTCAATATCGCGAAGAAAAATCTTCGATCAAGATCAACAGCAAATGGAAATGTAATCAGATGAGAATATTATGCAGCTGCTCTAGGGCTCTAACCCAGGACTCAGCCTAGCATACCGATACTCTACGGACTGAGCTTCCATACAAACAGTATAATCGCATGAATCACTTAGTCAACTCAGTCACTTCACGGCGGCGCTGCGTGCCAAATGTAACCGTGTGAGAATAATTTGAATAATTTGCAGTAGTACTGGGACTAGAACCTAGGGCCTTTGGCTGCTCTGCAAACTGAGCTATTCAGTCGCCCCCGTCACACTTATCCGCCTAGTGTGACTTAGTTAACTCCAAGATTCAGCAAACGGTTCTCTGTTCCCGCAGGGAGTATGTCACAATGTAATGATACTTAAAGGAAATGTAGCGACACAACCAAACAATGTCGATTATATGTAGTTTTGAAAAACTTAGCAAAGGGTGAATGAATGATCAAAATCGGATGATAAACAAATAAGATATGATCATTGAAGGTTTTGTCCAAACGAATATGGAAGCCGCCATTTTGAGAGCTATGACATCGTAGTTCTAAATGACCATATATGGAGTATTTATAAATATGAAACTTCAATGATTTATAGGAAGAAAATGACTGCAACTATATCAAAAATATGTATACATAATGGCAATAATGCTTTATATGACCAGTAAATGATATTAAATTCATTGGCATTGATTTTCTTTGCTTTAAATGATATTTATCAATATTCCATATATGGTCATTTGGAATTATGATGTCACAGTTCTAAAATGGCAGCTCCATATCCGTTTAAGAACAACAATCAAATGGTCATATCTTTTTTGTTTTCATCTGATTTTGATAATTCTTTTGCCGTTTTCCAAGTTTTTCAGAACTATTAATAATAGACTTGTTGGCTGTGTCGCTACATTCCCTTTAGAGCGATGAGAGGGTTGTATTCTTTTGTTTTCTATTATACCTCCAGGAAAACTTCTTAAACAAATACCCCTGGAAAGTCCTTCCTTAGCCTCTAGAGCATTTTTTTTTCTAAAAAATTGTTTTTTCTTACAAATACAAATATACTATGTGCGCATGCGCACTGTTAAAGTGTGTATGGAAATAAATATTAGCAGCAGAAATTGTTAACACTCGTTACGTACACTTTTTGGGAATTATGAGTCAAATGAACCAACCCGATTTTTTAATTTTTCTCTGAAAAAAAGCCATTCTAGAGCCATTTTAAATCGTAAACTAAATGACACTTTTACGCCAGGTGTCTGGTTGTAAGGTGTGTAGTCAATAGTATGTGTTCACTTGGCAGGTTTTGCACACGCACACACACACACACACACACACGCATACACACATACACACATACATACATACACATATACATACATACACATATACAGACATACTTACATACATACAAACAAAAACAATAACGAAGAAGTAGCTTAAGGGCGATGCTAACTATTATCCATGGAAACTATTTGTTAAAATTGGTACAGCTGTTACAATAGCACATTAGGTTGTGATATTCTTTTTATTATAGCATAATTTACAGTAGGTATGGGACTGCATCATTCCTATTTGTGTGCATGCAGAAATAACGCATTTTGAATGAAAAATACCTAAAAAAAAGTTTACTGCCAATGTCGGGGTAGTTGCGACAATGATAAAGACTACCACAAGGGCTGTCTTCACACTGTTTTCAACTGTCCATCACAAATTTGATCAGAAATATGAGCATTTAAATCAATTTTTGTAATTGGTGAAAAGCATAATTTACCCTTAATTTTATGAGTGAGGTTATTCAATATGCACCTTAAGAAACATAATTGAATGAATCGATTGTTGTTTAACGAGCAGACACAGTTTAACCTTTTGATTGAAGCAATACAGTTTTACCATTTCAGGAATATGTATTTCACTGCAATACGGCTCGTCAACACATATCTTATTAAGAAACCCGCCCAGAGAGAAGAGGAGTGAAAATGAACAATTCGGGAACCTACCCTAACCTTAATAACAAATAGATTACTACTGTTCTTTAACTTGTGTAAAGGTCAAACTCCAATACACGGGATCACCCAGTTTACGGCTCCATCCAACGTACGAGGCTACCTTTGTCATCATCAGGTAAATTGTATTGACCAATAACACACCGACGAAAGTCAGTAGGCGAGGCCTGAGTCCGGGTCTTCCGGAGTTCAAGTCCACCGTGCTATCCAAAACATCCATAGGCTGTATACGTTCAAGGAAGTCGACTGCATTGGAATACATACACTTACAATGTTAAAACGCAGTTACTTCAATCAGCAGGTTATATTCAAAAAGCTGCGTTCTCTGTCATTCTTTTCCAGAAAATTTACCATCACGTTCATTTATATCGAGTTGAAATGTATGTATGTGTTGTTCTAATGAATATAGTCCATTCGCCAGTGTACCAAGAGGATAATTACTGAATGGCACGGCATTATGTCTGGACTGTCTCGAGTTACAATATGGCTGCAATCCGTATACATCCTTTGGAATAATAAAAGACAATACAAATAGAAGTATTACTTCATATGAAAGTATATAATAAATCATAAAATATAAGACTGAACTTTAAAACACACAACAGAAAAACTCTTACACATATGGATTGGTACCCAGAATATCGGGACAGTACTCATATAGTCACAGTTATATTTACAGATGAATACTCAACAACTATGTTTGGTATACCGGTACTACTACAATAACATGGATTTCTTGATAGTACTTTGTGCGAATTAAAAGTGTTAACACCGCAATATTAACAATTTAAGTCACTGACATTGAAACGCTGTAAATTAAGATAGGTGCATGCAGTTCCGTCCTTCAGGTATGTTGGTCCTACCGTAGATCGTTTTATTGGACGTCTAGCTCTTGTAGTTTCAGAGACTGTTTTCTAAGATGTCTCTATATAATTACTCTATATAAATACGTGATCCCCTCGGGTAAACCAGATATAACCACACGGTCACCATTTTAACAAGTTTGGTAGACGACCATAAACCTATACTACATGCAATATATTAGACGTCTAGTTCTTCCCGATTCAGAAAATATTCAACTGATTCTCCTATACAACTATCTAACTCTATGTGGCCCCTGCGATTAGCACCCGGGCACTGTTTAAACAAAGTTCTAACGGAGAATAAAATTATACCATATGCAAATTATTATATCTCTAGCTCCTACAGTTGCAGAGAGAAAAAAATCCTTGAGCAAACAAAATTTGTTTTTAAAATGGGGAGATAGTTCTAATAACGGGATACCGCTACCCTGTTGGCACTGCTATTATAGTTTGTTTGTTTTCTGTACAAAGTACCAGCACGAATTTGCCACGGAGATGGTAGCACACAATTATCGGTGGCCTATTTGTCATGTTTGTACGTGTGAACATTTTTAGACGATTAGTTGAATAATTAAAAAGCTTATGTTAAAAAGTTGATATTGTTGTCCGGGTAATTCACGTTATACTTGTACTCACGCGCTGGATACTAAAAGCGCGACTGAACAGATTCGTTGAATTGGGTTTTACGGCGCTGCAACAAGAAAGGGGCACCAACGGATATGAACATTCCATGCCCACCCTCCATTTACATCTTAATAAGAAATACGCAGAGTGGGACTATATAATTCTCTTTCTCTTTCAGAACTGTGTATTTTCAATTTCTGATGTACTCTGGAAACACACCTTGGTTGATACCACATGAGGTCGTTCGATATTACAAAAAATAATTAATTAATGATGGTTGATTTTTATTCATGATTTTTATTCATGTCTAGCATGAAAACCGAGGAATATTGTTTCCCTATTTCATTTTAATCCAGAACGAGGTTTCAAAGAAGTCCATGTAACTATAATATTGCCTTAATATTTGCGTTGCTGTTGAGGCCATTTTAAAATTTCGAAACAAAATGCATGCATTTGAAAGAATTCAACCGGGAGAAAGCGGAAGGATTCCCAAACTTGATAATCATCTTTCCAAGGGAATGCATATGAAATTTAATTGAAAGTATTCTGGTTATCATATCAGCAGCAGCACAATTCGTGACCTTTCGTATCAAAAGTTGGCGTTATCTTGACAAATATTTGCGTAAATGCTTTGTTTGTTGCAACTAACATGACTAACACGTGTTACTATAAATACATCGTTTGTTATTGACATGAATATCGTTTCTTTATATTTACTTATGTTGACGTGCCGTAAAACACCATTAATTATTAACACCCGTGGGTGACTTCCGACTTTCATACTTTTTTTAATTCCTTACTTTTAACTTTTTCATGACGCTATGGGCTATTGACACTTATTGCGTGATGTCTGTATGATCTCTGGCGCCCGTGTGCTGTGTCTTTCGTCGGATCTGGATGTAAACTTGACGTACCCGTTAGTCATCTCAGAACGTTACAGAATCGCTAGGAAGAGCGAGGTTCTATTAAGTATGGGGGCGGCTCTAAACAATATACCATGTGATGATGAACCGTTAAACAACATTCAGTTGGATTAATCATTTTGTCACATCCATTATTACTTATCAAGTCACGACTTTCTTCTGATATGGGCATTGCTTGGCATATTCATGTACTACCGGGAGTAATTTGGAAACGAAAATAAAAAAGTAAAAATCTCACAACGTTCAAAATGCCATTACAGTCAGAGGGGCGACATATTGATGTTATGAATTTACCAGATTTGTTTGCAAATATAATGCCTATAATCCTGAAAAATATCGCATGTACTAGCACAATTTTGGTCCAATGATTTGTAACAAAGACGGAAATTGGTAGAGGTGGGACGGGGCACCTCCTCCCAAACCCTTTTCTTATCAGCTGTTTGAACCACGTATCAAGACTATTTTAAATACATGTCACGCTACGCCTCTGCTTCATGACCAAGTCAAAAATAACACTTGCATGGCATGGCCATTTTTTAACCTACTGCCGGTTGTGTGGGGGCTATTTAGGCCGTGTGCTGCTACCCACATTTTGACATATTGGTACCACTCAAGCTGGCAAATTCTAATATGCATTTTCGGAAAGGTCAATGTCTTACGCTTCTTTTAAGCGAGGATAGTATTTTTAGTTCGGTAGCTTAAAGCTGTACAGTCCCTATTTTAACTGGTAATAACTCATGAATATGAATGAGTCACGTGTGAAGTAGTTTCAAATCGACGAACACCCCAAAAGTCGGTATATAAGGAGAAATCGATACGTAAAATTTCACATTTTTATTTAGCCTCCGTACAGGTAACATCGATAAATATACGGCTCCAGAATATATGTGATAAAAAAATAGTTGCCCGGAACAGGATTTGAACCACAGTCTTGCACTTGTAAGATTTGAAAGATGTACGCTGAACCTCTGGACCACTGCTATTTATTGGTATTTTGTAGCATTTTTAACACTAAATAGGCTTTACGTAATAACAAGAGCGCGTAGACAAACTCATCAAGCGATAAATAACAAGTCGAGATATGGTTGATTTGAGGCGAGGTATTAGTTTCATATTGATAAGATACAGAATTACACCAGGCAATGTTAATTTACACGTGCGACAATATGGACTGCATATTTATTGATCCATCTTTAGTTGCGTTCAAATATGTTAAGTTGTTTTGCCTCATAATATATGGTAGTTAGTATACTATTTTCTCAAGTAGCGTTGTAGTTCAGTGGATAGAGCACAGGACTTGAAATCAGAAAGGCATGTGTTCGAGCCCCGAAAGAAGCTAACTTTTTGTTGTGGTAAAAATTACTGTTACCTGTGTATAGGTACGATGTGCACTGGTCGAAGTATATACAGTAAATGATTTTATGCGCTATATTTGCTCGCTTAAATACCCGATTTCGACATGAGCTGGTGAACATGAAGTTACAATAAGGACACGCTTACAAAGAAGAAATCGATTGATATAGGGCGTCTGTAGCTTTAAGTGTGTAAAACTATTGTTTTATAAAGGGAGGTAATTTTTAAGAAAATGTTCTAAATTGATATAAAAATGTATGTATGGCATGGATTATATCCACCAATTGTTTTGTGTTTATTTGATTGCATTCAAAATGGTTACTTAAGTCATGTAAACATATAACAGTTCAATAGTTCAACCATTAATAACGTATAAAAACATATGGAAGCAAACATTTAAACATTTTAAACATTAAACGCACATTCTGTCGAAAGAAGGTAAAGATGACCAAACAAATTAGAATATATTTATCCTTTTTAAGCAAATTACATGCTAATATAGTTTTTTAGATTCTATATATACGGAACAATCCGAAATAATATAAACGTTATAAAGGGAGATAATACAGTACATTTTTAAGTTTTTAATTTAAAAGATTGAGCTATAAACATTAAAAAATAATTCACAGAAATGTTACAATTCAAAGTTCCATTCTATTTGTCTTTGTGTCACCTCCGTAGCATGGCAGACAGGTAGGGATCGTTTTGTCCATAGTCTGTCTTCATTCGTCTTCTTCATTCGTCGTCTTCGTCCATCTGTCCGTCACGCTTTAACCTGCAACCTGAACTTGGTCATAACTTAAAAATATTTAACCTATGTTCATGAAACTTCATGAACATTTTCATCTCACCCCAAGGAAAGTCGTTACATATGTCTCATAACTTTGTCTTTCATTTCGGCAAAGTTATGCCCTTCCCATTTAACACCTTTCTAGGGGCTCCCTTCTAGTTATTTATTTAACATGCAAAAAGCCTATGTGATTATCCGCCCTCGATTCCATAAGTGAATTATATACTGTTGTTAAATTCACCTTCACACTGACAATATGTATAGCATAATTGTAAAAGTACACCACTGTTATCCCAGGTGCCTTCAATACACAAATGATACACATAAAAAGCGTGCACTTGTAAACTGAAACATGTGGTATGGTGAAATGTTCTGATGAACACTTTATTAGATTTGTTATTTGGTTTGGACCATTTTTGTCGAATATAGACATGCTAATGATCAACTGGTTTTGTTTGGCAAAGTTTCTAGGCAAAATAGTCACTCACATCCACAAATATAGTTGCCGGTTATAAAATCTGTACACAGGGAAAGTCCGTTAATGTCATCATACTATAACATTGAGATTATTTCGAAACCACATGCCATTGAAAGAATATATTTGCCTTTTCACAATGGTGCAGTTCGAAATTCGGATGATGTGATAACATGGCTTATTTTATTTAGAAATGATGTCTCGTCTGCTCTCGCTGGATAAATGGAACAAATTAATTGACATTAAAAAAAAAACACACAAAAACATTGAATAAAATTGCGTCCATAAAATTGCGTCATACTTATCGGATATAAAGGGCGCAATTTCAGCCATATAAGTATTCTTTCGGATATTATGTTCACGTAAATAATATTAAATCACTGCCATGTACTTTATGGTTGACATTGCTCATGCCTAAAGTATGCATTTGGTTGAAAATTTCACTTGACCATAGCCCATCTATTTTGGAGGTTGTTTTTTCAAAGAGGTTTGAAATACTAGCACAGCAGTCTTTGCTTCAGTTCTTGGGAGTAAGAAATCGTTCTTAACGAAAACAACTGATTTACAAAGTAGTTTGGGTATAACTTATGACTGCTGAAAGAAAATTAAAATCTAGATACCGCTAAGGCAATAGGACAGAGCATCCTGAAATACATTTTTGAAAGACGGTAGTTAAATATTATTTAAACAGCAGGTTGTCTAAATGTAGTAAAAACTGATGGTGAGATTGTCCAATCCAATCCACAATGCAGTAAAATGGGCATACAACAAGCCGTTGTAATGAGACCCTGGAATAATTATCAACTGGATATCAGTTAATAACAAGCAAGGTTTTATTAATTGAATTGAATTGAATTGGATTTTAAGGCGCACCAACATATGAAAGGTTATATGGCGCCTAACAGGCATGAATATACCGGGCTCATCCTCCATGTACATCGAGATAAAATATGGAAAATGGTCCTAGAACCTACTCACCCTGAACTGCAGAGTTGCTGCAAATTTTATCGTAGAAACTGCATTTACGCTGGAGCCACGTTTATTGTTTTTCTGCCACTGCTCTTTTGATGTGAGCGAGTTGACACCTGAAACAATGCAGGCATCATGATGAAAACCTTTAATGAACATGAACAAAAAATGATAAAATGAACATGAATTTGGGGAGATTCTACCCCTCTGCCTACCCCTCCAAGGGGATCTGCAGTGGCCCTATTATTTGCCCCGTGACCAAACGGGGCCCCGGGATCCACACGGGGCAAGGTTTTACGAAAACGTATAAAAGCTGCGGATAAATAAATAAACATGACTGTGGGCCTGTGAACTGTAAGGAATACAAACTATTGTTTGTATAAGTAATGAAAATCTGAGAGTTATCAAGCTGAAATAAGTGTTACTATTCTTATCAAAAGCAATAACTGCGCAATAAATGTGTCAATAGTGTTCACTGTGAAACTTGGCCTAGGTCTTATTTATATAATCCTTAATAATAGTTAATACAATTAACAACACATACTTGTTAATGTTTTGGCTTGGCAACTTTCATCATAATTTAATGCTCTGATATAATCATTCAAATGCTAATTGATAGAAAAATCAAAAATCATTTTAAGTGACAGTGTGGACAATCTGATTTGATTATTTTTTGCTTCTTTTCGAATATATAAATAAAACCGATATAACGCTAAACTTTGTCGTTATATATTCATGGATTCAATAAATTTCATGGATCTTCTTCCATCCATGAAAATAATTTTAAAGAGTTGCACTTATTCCATTCCAATACTTGCGATTTCGTTGAGTTGCAGTTACAATTTCATTTTGCTCCGTAAACTCCCGGACACATACAGATCCCGGAGACATTGCCGCATTCTACACTGAGTAGACTGATCTACGAAAACGTCAAATCCACAGACGAAACTGTAACCTCTGAACGTTCCAAAATATGTGTTGACACTATTCAAGTTTTAGACGAGTTCTCTAAGAATTCAAGTTGTAAAGCATGTTTATCGCCACTTACATGAGTCACAATCTGCTAACCATAGATAGATACAAAACCCATATAAGTATCAGCTGCCTTCGGAAGCTGAATAATCCAGTGTATCATTACAACGGCTTGTTGTTTGTCCATCCTATAGCGTTGTGGATTCAACTGGTCAGCACTTGATGAGCAGTATTCCCCATACATATGCAGCAGCAACAGTACATCTGCGTGCATACCACCACGTGCAAACAAGGACCTCGGAAAGTCTTACATACCTTTAGAATAGGGATGGTACACCTTGGACTTTGTTATAAGGCCTGTTACATGTATAACAGATGACCCATCTGTTCCTTTATAATTTCGGAATATTATCAAAGTATCTTGCGAAACTTACTCTACACTGTACTTGCAGAAAGCATAGACTTCCCTGTATTGTAACATGGTGTGAATACAAGATTCAGAATGTTAACAAGCGTCAACATTCGGCAGATGAAAACGTAGTATATTGTTAAAATGTCAATATCCTGATTGTCTCTTACAATAGCTTTGAGACGTATATTATATATTATTTTCCAGGCTGAGTTTTCTTTAAAACTACTTTTACTTCTAAATTTCATTTTTCTCAACCCAAAACCGAAATATCACTTCTCTCAGTTCTATTAATTGGCATATATTTTTTGCAATAGTTTAATAAAAGAAATACTACGACGGCATTTACGTATGCAATTTGTGAGTTTGAGTCAAAATCGGTTAAAAAAACGTTAAAAACCTTCAGCTCCCTTTCATTTCCAAAGAAATTGTCTTTTAATAAATATAAAAATTGTCGTAAATTTTATTTGCAAATACCAAGTTACTTCGGAACTTTGTATACATATCTATTTACATTTTTGAAAACTACTTTGTTTTGTTATAAATAAATATTCAAAAATGTTTTATTTCATGCTTTATTTTTGTAGATATTCTCAAAAAAATTCAAGATGTATCAACTTTGTTTATTCTAAACATTTTTCTCATGTACATTAATATAATAGAATGTTTAAAGAACATTCAACTCCTTTATATTGAAATTAAATTGTATTTTAAATAGTCCAGTTTTCGGCGGTTTGGGTTTAAATTTCGATATTCTGGGCCAAGAGAAATGGCGTTTTCAAATCTCTGATCCTTTAGAACGGTCTCTTCTGTAGCTCATGATGCCTTTACATTTAAAGAAATACTACGAACGATTTCTGTTTTTCTATATTTTAATCATAATTTAAACATTCATAACTATTCCAAAATTCTGCGACTTTAATTCATTTTGTGTTGATTTCCACCAAAAATTTCAAGATTTATATGTTTTATTCATTCAAAATATTTGTTTTCATGAACATGTTTATAACAGATAACTTTAAGGACTTTCAATCTCTTTATATTATAATGAGAATTATATTTTTAAAAGTAATCCCGTTTTTAGAGATTTAGGTTCAAAGTGCAACTTTTGGCCCAAAATATCCCAGTTTTTCCAAATCTCTGATCTTTTAGAATTTTACCTATATCTCCGGACATCTTTAGATGAATGAAAACATATTAAAAACTTCTATTTTGTTTAATTGGAAGTGTCAATATTTTTTAAAATAATTATTCAAAAAATCAGCGATTTGTATGCTTTTTTTGCTGATTTCCCCCCAAAATGGCAAGCTGTATATATTTTGGTCATTTCAAATATTATTTTATGTGAATATAACAGAAAACTTTCAGAAGCTTCAGCTCCCTAATATTGAAATAATATTTATATTAATATTTTTTTTCCAGTTTTTACCAATTTTTGTTCAAATTTGCATGTTTTTGCCCAAAAATAATAATACCGTTTCAGAAAAACTATCCTGGCTATTTTTATTTTAACTAAAATATATCTAAAAGGAGCATTTAAAATGTGCCAGCTGTGTTGTTACCGAAAAGTTGAGTAGCCCATTGTCTAATTACCTTCCCGTTCGAGATACACTCGCTGGTCGGTGTCCGGGGTGGGTGTGTAGATGGGACTGCCTTTAAAATCATTGAAAATGAAATGTCGAGTCTAATTAATTTAGATGAGGCATTTTCATGCGTTGTAATGCAGTATTTAATGACACCAATGTCCATGGACTTGTATAAGAATAGATATAGCCTCATAACCACACTCCATTCAATCAATGTAATGCTTCTTTTTCGAATGTTCAGACTTTTATTTTTTATTTTTCTATTTTCAATGTTACACATGTGAGCATGTCACCCTACATGTCGATGTCTATTTACATGTAACATACATTTCTTGAACGTAATTATAGGAACAAACACCATTCGTGGACATATTTATGACAGTTATAGAACAATGGACTTCCTGCGTCGTCTGTTTTAAATTACAAATACTTCGGCGAATGCCAAACAAGGTCAATTGTACTGCTGCTATGATTTTCACTGCATGTTGTTTTAGGTGTTCCTAATTTTGGTAAAAATATATAAATGTGCGTCAACAAATAAATACATACGAAACACAAAGACACCACCCAAGAAATGATATGTTTAAGTTTCATTAACTTCCCTAGTAAGTACTTTCTGGTGAGATGATTGCTTAATATGAAATAAGATTGTCGACATAATAAAGCCAGATAAAATACCATCGCATGAGCTCGCCTTGCCTTTGGTAAGTAGAGCATACGTTAGGATAACAATATGTAAAGCGAAGAAAACACATAAGATTCGTTAACTTTCCTAGTATGCACTTTCTGGTGAGATTATTGCTTAATATGAAATAAGATGGTCGACATAAAAAAGCCAGATAAAATACCATCGCATGAGCTCGCCTTGCCTTTGGTAAGTAGAGCATACGTTAGGATAACAATATGTAAAGCGAAGAAAACACATAAGATTCGTTAACTTCCCTAGTAAGCACTTTCTGGTGAGATGATTGCTTAATATGAAATAAGATTGTCGACATAATAAAGCCAGATAAAATACCATCGCATGAGCTCGCCTTGCCTTTGGTAAGTAGAGCATACGTTAGGATAACAATAAGTAAAGCGAAGAAAACACATAAGATTCGTTAACTTCCCTAGTAAGCACTTTCTGGTGAGATGATTGCTTAATATGAAATAAGATTGTCGACATAATAAAGCCAGATAAAATACCATCGCATGAGCTCGCCTTGCCTTTGGTAAGTAGAGCATACGTTAGGAAAACAATATGTAAAGCGAAGAAAACACATAAGATTCGTTAACTTCCCTAGTAAGCACTTTCTGGTGAGATGATTGCTTAATATGAAATACGATTGTCGACATAATAAAGCCAGATAAAATACCATCGCATGAGCTCGCCTTGCCTTTGGTAAGTAGAGCATACGTTAGGATAACAATATGTAAAGCGAAGAAAACACATACGATTCGTTAACTTCCCTAGTAAGCACTTTCTGGTGAGATTATTGCTTAATATGAAATAAGATTGTCGACATAATAAAGCCAGACAAAATACCATCGCATGAGCTCGCCTTGCCTTTGGTAAGTAGAGCATACGTTAGGATAACAAAATTAGATTCGACAGTTCTCTCTGATTCTGTCTGATTCTGTGTGTGCTTGATGCTGTGCTGGACATCAGCTCGAGTTGACATTCTGAAATCAGAAGAAATATCATTGCATGCGCTCGCTTTGACTTTGGTAAGTAAAGCATACATTGGGATAACAATATGTAAAGCGAAGAAAACACATTAGATTCGATAGTTCTGTCTGATTCTGTCTGAGTCTGTGTATGCTTGATCTTGTGCTGGACATCAGCTCGAGTTGACATTCTAAAATCAGATAAAATCGCATGAGCTCGCTTTGCCTACTGTAAATAGAGCATAACAACAACAAAAACACAATAGATTCGACAATTCTATGTCTGATTTTTTTCTGATTCTGTGAGGGCTGCTGCTGTGCTGGACATCAGATTGAGTTGACATGCTGTCAGACGAAATGTCATCGCAAGAGTTCGTCATACCTTTGGCCCTACCTTTGATAAATGTGGTAATAATTGGCTCTATGAAATAAGGGAAATAAATCTACTTGAATTCTTTAATGTTATATGTTTGTTTGCTCTCCTATTTATTTTGAGGAAATAAAGGTTACCATCTGATTTTACTGTTACTTGACCTCATGTGACATCAACAAGTAATATCAACGTTTTATTCAGTATAACTAATATCATAGTACAAGCTGATCATAACCTTGATAGGTAATCGTCCAACAATTTACATGTCATGCAATTTGTTAAGAACGTATTGACTTGTTTTAATGTATAGGGGAGACTGGCTACTATTCAGAGAGGCTGACTTGTGTAATATGTGGGACATATTAGCATTTTAGACGGACTGGCTTGTGTTACAAAGGGAATTAACTAGCGTTATAGAGGGGCTGACCTGGGTTACAGAGGGGGCTGACCTGTGTTACAGAGGAGGCTGACCTGTGTTACAGAGAGAGCTGACCAGTGATACAGAGTGGGTGACTTGTGTTACAGACGGGGATGACTTGTGTTATAGAGGCGGTGACTTGTTTTATACAGGGGGCTGACATGTGCTACAGACGGGGATGTCAAGTGTCAAGGGGCTGACTCGTGTTATAGATGGAGTTTACTTGTGTTACAGAGGGGGATGACTTGTGATACAGAGGGGGCTGACTTGTGTTACAGAGGGGACTGACTTATGTTACAGAGGAGGCTGACATGCGTTACAGATGGGCATGACGTGTGTTTCAGATGGGATGTCTTGTGTTATAGAGGGGGCTGACTTGTGTTATAGAGAGGTGACTTGTGTTACAGAGGGGGCTCACTTGTGTTATAGAGGGGCCGACTTAAGCTATAGAAGGGACTGACTTATGTTACAAACAGGGATGACTTGTGTTACAAAGGGGATTTCTTGTGTTATAGAGCGGGCTGACTTGTGTTACAGAGGTGGTCATTTGTGTTACAGAGGGGGCTGGATTGTGTTACAAAGGAGGCTGACATGTGTTACAGAGGGGGTGGACTTGTGTTACAGGCGAGGATGACTTGTGTTATAGAGGGTGATGACTTGTGTTATAGAGGGGGTGACGTGTGTTATAAAGTGGCAGACTTGTGTAACAGGTGGAGATGACGTGTGTTACAGAGGGGGCGACTTTTGTTATAGAGGGGGCTGACTTGTGTTATAGACGGATGACTTCTGTTACAGAGGGAGTGACTTGTGTTACAGTCCGCGATTTCTTGTGTTATAGAGCGGGCTGACATGTGTTATAGAGGGGGTGACTTGTGTTACAGAGGGGGCTGGCTTGTGTTATAGAGGTGATGCCTGGTGTTATAGAGGTGGCTGACTTGTGTTATAGAGGGGTGACTTGTGTAACAGATGGTGTTGACTTGTGTTATAGAAGGGGCTGATTTGTGTTACAGAAGCGGCTGACTTGTGTTATAGAAGGGGATGACTTGTGTTGCAGAGGGGTCTGACATGTGTTGCAGAGGGGGCTAACTAGTGTTATAGAAGGCCCAAGGGGTTGAAATGGGTTACAGATAATGCTGATTTGTGTTATACACGGGGCTCAATTGTGCAACAGAGGGGGCTGATTGGTGTTACAGACGGTGATGTCTTGTGTTATAGAGGGGGTGGCGTGTGTTACAGAGGGGGCTGACTTGTGTTACAGAGGTGATTGACTTGTGTTACAAATGGGGCTGACATGTGTTACAGAGGGAGTGACTTGTGTTACATAGGGGATGACTTGTGTTACAGAGGGGATGACTTGTGTTACGGAGGGGGTGACTTGTGTTACAGAGAGGGCTGCCTTGTGTGACAGAGGGGGCTGACATGTGTTACATAGGGGGCTGACTTCTTTTACTGAGGGGACTGTCTTGTGTTACAGAGGGGGCTGAAATGTGTAACAGAGTGGTTAACTTGTGTTACAGATGAGAATGACTTGTGTTATAGAGGGGGTGACGTGCGTTATAGAGGGGATTGACTTGTGTTACAAACAGGGTAGACCTGTGTTACAGAGGTGGTGACTTATGTTATAAATGGGCTGACTTTTGTTACAGACGGGGGTGACTTGTGTTATAGAGGGGATGACTTGTGTTACAGACGGGGGTGACTTGTGTTATAGAGGGGGTGACTTGTGTTACATGCGGGGATGACGTGTTAGAGAGGCAGTGACTTGTGTTATAGAGGGGGCTGACTTGTGTTACAGACGGTGATGTCTTGTGTTATAGAGGGGGTGGCGTGTGTTGTAGAGGGGGCCCACTTGTGTTACAAACATGGATGACTTGTGTCACAGAGGGGGTTTCTTGAATTATATAGGGGGCTGACTTGTGTTACAGACGCGGATGGCTTTTGTTACAGAGTGGATGACTTGTGCTACAGACCGCGATGTTTTGTGTTATAGAGGGGGCTGACTTGTGTTATACAGGGATGACTTGTGTTACAGAGGGGGATGACTTGTGGAGGGGATGACCTGTGTTATACAGGGGGTGACTTGTGTTACAGAGGGACTGTCTTGCGTCATAGAGGGGGCTGACTCGTGTTATAGAGGGAGCTTACTTGTGTTACAGAGGGGTGACTTGTGTTACAGAGGGGGTTTCTTGTGCTATAGAATGGGCTGACTTGTGTTACATAGAGGGTGACTTGTGTTACATAGAGGGTGACTTGTGTTACAAAGGGGGCTGATTTGTGTTACAGAGGGGACGGACTTGTGTTACAGAGGGGTTGACTTGTGTTACAGAGGGGACTGATTTGTGTTACAGAGTGGTCGTACATGTGTTACAGAGGGGTTGACTTGTGTTACAGACGATGATGACTTGTGTTATAGATTGGGATGACTTGTGTTATAGAGGGGGTGATGTGCGTTATAGAGGGGGTTGCCTTGTGTTACAAACAGGGATGATCGGTGTTACAGAGGGGGTCACTTGTGCTATAGAGGGGGCTGACTTGTGTTACAGACTCGGTTGACTTGTGTTATAGATGGGATGACTTGTGTTACAGACGGGGATGACTTGTGTTACAGACGGGGGTGACTTGTGTTATAGAGGGGTGACTTGTGTTACAAACGGGGTTGACTTGTGTTATAGATGGGATGACTTGTGTTACAGACGGCGATGACTTGTGTTACAGACGGGGGTGACTTGTGTTATAGAGGGGTGACTTGTGTTACAAACGGGGATGACTTGTGTTATAAAGGCGGTGACTTGTGTTATAGAGGGGGCTGACATGTGTTACCGTTGTGGATGACTTGTGTTATAGAGGGGGTGACGTGTGTTATAGAGGGGGATGACTTTTGTTACAATCATGGATGACTTACAGAGTTTTTTTTTGTGTTATAAATGGGGCTGACTTGTGTTACAGACGGAGACGACTTTTGTTACAGAGGGTTTGACTTGTGTTACGGACCGCGATGTCGTGTTATAGAGGCTGACTTGTGTTATAGAAGGATGACTTGTGTTACAGATGGGGCTCACGTGTGTTATAGAGGGGATGATCTGTGTTATAGAGGGGTTGACTTGTGTTACAGAGGTGCTGTCTTGTGTCATTGTGTCATAGAAGGGGCTGACTCGTGTTATAGAAGGGGATGACTTGTGTTGCAGAGGGGTCTGACATGTGTTGCAGAGGGGGCTAACTAGTGTTATAGAAGGCCCAAGGGGTTGAAATGGGTTACAGATAATGCTGATTTGTGTTATACACGGGGCTCAATTGTGCAACAGAGGGGGCTGATTGGTGTTACAGACGGTGATGTCTTGTGTTATAGAGGGGGTGGCGTGTGTTACAGAGGGGGCTGACTTGTGTTACAGAGGTGGTTGACTTGTGTTACAAATGGGGATGACATGTGTTACAGAGGGAGTGACTTGTGTTACATAGGGGGATGACTTGTGTTACAGAGGGGATGACTTGTGTTACGGAGGGGGTGACTTGTGTTACAGAGAGGGCTGCCTTGTGTGACAGAGGGGGCTGACATGTGTTACATAGGGGGCTGACTTCTTTTACTGAGGGGACTGTCTTGTGTTACAGAGGGGGCTGAAATGTGTAACAGAGTGGTTAACTTGTGTTACAGATGAGAATGACTTGTGTTATAGAGGGGGTGACGTGCGTTATAGAGGGGATTGACTTGTGTTACAAACAGGGTAGACCTGTGTTACAGAGGTGGTGACTTATGTTATAAATGGGCTGACTTTTGTTACAGACGGTGGTGACTTGTGTTATAGAGGGTATGACTTGTGTTACAGACGGGGGTGACTTGTGTTATAGAGGGGGTGACTTGTGTTACATGCGGGGATGACGTGTTAGAGAGGCAGTGACTTGTGTTATAGAGGGGGGCTGACTTGTGTTACAGACGGTGATGTCTTGTGTTATAGAGGGGGTGGCGTGTGTTGTAGAGGGGGCCCACTTGTGTTACAAACATGAATGACTTAAGTCACAGAGGGGGTTTCTTGAATTATATAGGGGGCTGACTTGTGTTACAGACGTGGATGGCTTTTGTTACAGAGTGGATGACTTGTGCTACAGACCGCGATGTTTTGTGTTATAGAGGGGGCTGACTTGTGTTATACAGGGATGACTTGTGTTACAGAGGGGGATGACTTGTGGAGGGGATGACCTGTGTTATACAGGGGGTGACTTGTGTTACAGAGGGACTGTCTTGCGTCATAGAGGGGGCTGACTCGTGTTATAGAGGGAGCTTACTTGTGTTACAGAGGGGTGACTTGTGTTACAGAGGGGGTTTCTTGTGCTATAGAAGGGGCGGACTTGTGTTACATAGAGGGTGACTTGTGTTACATAGAGGGTGACTTGTGTTACAAAGGGGGCTGATTTGTGTTACAGAGGGGACTGACTTGTGTTACAGAGGGGTTGACTTGTGTTACAGAGGGGGAGGACTTGGGTTACTGAGGGGACTGATTTGTGTTACAGAGTGGTCGTACATGTGTTACAGAGGGGTTGACTTGTGTTACAGACGATGATGACTTGTGTTATAGATTGGGATGACTTGTGTTATAGAGGGGGTGATGTGCGTTATAGAGGGGGTTGCCTTGTGTTACAAACAGGGATGATCAGTGTTACAGAGGGGGTCACTTGTGCTATAGAGGGGGCTGACTTGTGTTACAGACTCGGTTGACTTGTGTTATAGATGGGATGACTTGTGTTACAGACGGGGGTGACTTGTGTTATAGAGGGGTGACTTGTGTTACAAACGGGGTTGACTTGTGTTATAGATGGGATGACTTGTGTTACAGACGGGGATGACTTGTGTTACAGACGGGGTTGACTTGTGTTATAGAGGGGTGACTTGTGTTACAAACGGGGATGACTTGTGTTATAAAGGCGGTGACTTGTGTTATAGAGGGGGCTGACATGTGTTACCGTTGTGGATGACTTGTGTTATAGAGGGGGTTACGTGTGTTATAGAGGGAGCTGACTTTTGTTACAATCATGGATGACTTACAGAGGGTTTTTTTGTGTTATAAATGGGGCTGACTTGTGTTACAGACGGAGACGACTTTTGTTACAGAGGGTTTGACTTGTGTTACGGACCGCGATGTCGTGTTATAGAGGCTGACTTGTGTTATAGAAGGATGACTTGTGTTACAGATGGGGCTCACGTGTGTTATAGAGGGGATGATCTGTGTTATAGAGGGGTTGACTTGTGTTACAGAGGTGCTGTCTTGTGTCATTGTGTCATAGAAGGGGCTGACTCGTGTTATAGAGGGAGCTTATTTGTATTACAGTGGGTTGACTTGAGTTATAGGGAGGCCGACTTGAGCTATAGAAAGGACTGATTTGGGTTAAAACAGGGATGACTTGTGTTACAAAGGGTTTTCTTGTGTTATAGAGCGGGCTGACTTGTGTTGCAGAGGGGGTGACTTGTGTTACAGAGGTGGCTGACTTATGTTACAAAGGAGGCTGACATGTGTTACAGAGGGGGTGTCTTGTGTTACAGGCGAGGATGACTTGTGTTATAGAGGGATATGACTTGTGTTATAGAGGGGGTGACGTGTGTTATAAAGGGGCTGACTTGTGTTACAGGTGGGGATGACGTGTGTTACAGAGGGGATGAATTTTGTTATAAAGGGGGCTGACCTGTGTTACAGACGGGGGTTACTTGTGTTTTAGAGATTTTGACTTGTGTTACAGACGGGGATGACTTGTGTTACAGACGGGGGTGACTTGTGTTATAGAGGGGATGACTTGTGTTACAGACGGGGATGACTTGTGTTATAAAGGGGGTGACTTGTTTTATAGAGGGGGCTTACTTGTGTTACAGACCGCGATGTCGTGTGTTATAGAGGGGGCTGACTTGTGTTATAGAGGGGGTGACTTTTGTTACAGAGGCGGCAGGCTTGTGTTATGGAGGGGATGCCTTGTGTTATAGAGGTGGCTGACTTGTGTTATAGAGGGGTGACTTGTGTAACATAGGGGGCTGACTTGTATTATAGAAGGGGCTGATTTGTGTTACAGAAGCGGCTGACTTGTGTTATAGAAGGGGATGACTGGTGTTGCAGAAGGGTCGGACTTGTGTGGCGGAGGGGGCTGACTAGTGTTATAGAAGGCCCAACGGGCTGACTTTGCTACAGAGGAGGCTGATTTGTGTTATAAAAGGGGCTCACGTGTGTTAAAGAGGGGGCTGATTGGTGTTACAGACGGATGACTTGTGTTAAAGAGGGGGTGACTTGTGTTACAGACCGCGATGTCTTGAATTGTAGAATGGTTGACTTGTGTTACAGAGGGGGCTGACTTGTGTTACAGAGGGAGCTGACATATGTTACAGAGGGGGCTGACATGTGTTACAAATGGAGTGACTTGTGTTACAGAGGGGGATTACTTGTGTTACGGAGTGGGTGACTTTTTTTACAGAGGGGACTAACTTGTGTTGCAGAGGGGGCTGACTTGTGTTACAGAGGGGGCTGACATGTGTTACGTAGGGGCTGACTTGTGTTACTAGGGGGACTGTCTTGTGTTACAGAGGGGCTGACATGTGTTACAGAGGGGTTAACTTGTGTTACAGACGACGATGACTTGTGTTATAGAGTTGGATGACTGGTGTTATAAAGGGGGTGACGTGCGTTATAGAGGGGGTTGACTTGTGTTACAAACAGGGATGACCTGTGTTACAGAGGTGATGACTTATGTTATAGAGGGGGCTGATTGGGTTATAGAGGGGATGTCTTGTGTTACAAACTGGGATGACTTGTGTTACAGACGGGAGTGACTTGTGTTATAGAGGGGGTGACTTGTGTTAATTACGAGGATGACTTGTGTTATAGAGGCGGTGACTTATGTTATAGAGGGGGCTGACTTGTGTTACAGACGGTGATGACTTGTGTTATAGAGGGGGTTACGTGTGTTATAGAGGGAGATGACATGTGTTACAGAGGGGTTGACTTGTGTTACAGACGAGGATGACTCGTGTTATAGAGTGGGATGACTTATGTTATAGAGGGGGTGACGTGTGTTATGAAAGGGACTGACTTGTGTTACAAATAGGGATGACTTGAGTTACAGCGGGGTTACTTGTGTTATAGAGGGGGCTGACTTGTGTTACAGACGGGGGTGACTTGTGTTATAAAGGGGGGGGTGACTTGTGTTACAGACGTGGATGACTTGTGTTATATAGGGGGTGACTTGTGTTATATAGGGGGTGACTTGTGTTATAGAGGGGGCTGACTTGTGTTACAGACGGGGATGACTTCTGTTACGGAGAGGGTGACTTGTGTTACAGACCACGATGTCTTGTGTTATAGAGGTGACTGACTTGTGTTATAGAGGGGTGACTTGTATTACAGATGGGGCTGACTTGTGTTATAAAGTGGATGCCCTGTGTTATAGATGGGTTGATATGTGTTACAGTCTTGTGTCATAGAGGTGGCTGATTCGTGTTATAGAGGGAGCTTACTTGTGTTACAGAGTGGGTGACTTGTGTTACAGAGGGGGTGACTTGTTCTATAGAGGAGGCTATCTTGTATTACAGAGGGTGTGACTTGTGTTACAGAGGTGGCTGACTTGTTTACAGAGGAGGCTGACTTGTATTAGAGAGAGGGTGATTTGTGTTGCAGATGAGGCTGACTTGTGTTACAGAGTGGGCTGACCTGTGTTACAGAGGGAGTGACTTGTGTTACAGACGAGAATGACTTGCGTTATAGAGGCGGGGATGACTTGTGTTATAGAGGGGATGACGTGTTTTATAGAGGGGGCTGACTTGTGTTACAGGTGGGGATGACTTGTGTTAGAGAGGGGTTGACTTGTGTTATAGAGGGGACTGACTTGTATTACAGACGGGGTTACTTGTGTTATAGAGGCGGTGACTTGTGTTATAGAAGGGGTGACTTGTTTTACAGACGGGTATGATTTGTGTTATAAAAGGGGTGACTTGTGTTATAGAGGGGGCTGACTTGTGTTACAGACGGATGACTTTTGTTACAGAGAGGGTGACTTGTGTTACGGACCGCGTTGTCTTGTGTTATAGAGGGGGCTGAATTGTGTTATAGAGGGGATGACTTGTGTTATAGAGGGGGATGACTAATGTGTTATAGAGGAGGCTGACTTGTGTTATAGCAGAGGCTGACTTGTGTTGCAGAGGGGTCTGACTTGTGTTGCAGAGGGGGCTGACTAGTGTTATAGAATGGGCTGACGTGTGTTACAGAGGAGGCTGATTTGTGTGATAGAAGGGGCTGACTTGTGTTACAGAGTGGGCTGATTTTGTTATAGAAAGGGCTGACTTATGTAACAAAGGGGCTGACTTGTGGTATAGAGAGGGATGATCTGTGCCATAAAGGGGACTGCCTTATGTTATAGAGGAAGCTGACCTGTGTTATAGGGGGGCTGACCTGTGTCATAGAGGTGGCTGACTGGTGTCATAGAAGGCGCCGCTGACTTGTGTTATAGATGGGGCTGACCGGTGTTAAAGACGGGGCTGACTTGTGTTACAGAAGGGACTGACTCTTATTACAGACGGCGCTGACGTGTTACAGTGGGGCTGCCCCGTGTTTCAGAGAGCGCTGATCGGTGATCTGCATCTTACATACATACATCGTCTGTCATTTATGCCCTTACCTGTGCTAAAAATGACGTAAAATCAATGCAAACAAACAAAGCGACACAAGTAGGTGTAACGGACGGATATACTTAATGACAAATGCAACTTGTAAACAATTCATATTGCGGTGAAACTAGATATTGCAGAGTATACCACTTGTGTAATGTAGATAACTTCTATAATTACCCTCCTTTGCATCGGCCATTAATTTATTTGTAATAGTATAATGTAAAATAATGTTGTTGTATGCCCTTTATAGTATTTAACAATGGAGAGGACTTCCGCTGACTAAGAAACGTATTCTATATGATAAACTCAAAGACAATTTCCGTACGTCGTTAATTTCCGTAAGAATCGTGTTTGAATGCTTTCTTGAAGGGCCTGCTTTCATAATTGAATCAAACAACTCAACAACTCAATCGACATTAATTGCCGTTACTATAAAGATAGCAATGAGCGAGGATGTCGAACAGATGACCAGAACCAAACTCACAACTACCAACACGAGCAACGTAGATCGGCTAGAGGCGAAACACGACCAATTTTGCAAGCGACACGTCGTCTTGTTGTAGAGTGCACTTGTTCCAAGTAATTTGAAAATCCGTCCATCAATGTCAGAGTTATTAACCAAACATGAAAGCACTTCTTTTTGACCTTTGACCTCTAAGTGTGACCTTGACCTTGGAGCCACGGACCTTAATTTTGAGCGCGACACGTCATCTTGTTGTTGCAAGTTAGTTGAAAATCCGTCTAGGAATGTCCGAGTTATTGACCGGACACAATTGTAAGTCCGGACTGACTGACGGACGGACTGACAGACGGGGGCATACAAATGTGAACGCGACGTACCAGTCTACTTCCTAGACGATCGTATTAATGAACTTGTATTGCACATTACACATATTGAACATAATTTGAAAAGACAAGATGAATTAGAAAAAGCATATGTTAACATATGTGAATGGTTATGTGATTAAACTGGAGAGGTTGTGTTTTTAGATGTGCTCGCTAAGAAATAAATAGTTTTGGAAATCGTACGATATTTTAGTTTATCACATAACTTACGGTATGGGAGTGGAATAACACCATTCTATATTTTCGACATACCACTAGTTATATAGCCTAGTATGCCCTGTCAAAAAAAATCGATAATGACTATGATCCAATTCCCACGGTTTATGTTGGTTTCGCGTGTTAAAGCGACAGGCAAAATGCAATAAAAGTCGATATGTGAGTTATGTGATAAATATAATCTAACAGTCGTTCTCATTCATTATTGAATTTATTAAACTCTTTAGCAAAATGATATAATGCTCGGCAAGAGCCTCTCGCATTATATCATTTTGCCAACGCGTTTAATAAATTCAATAATGAATGAGTACTGATGTAAAATCCTCTATTTATAACATCACTAGGAGTTGGTGAGTATAGATTTTAGACAACACATGTAATATGTGTTTTGATGTGATTCGATCTATGGGAGGGAATAAACAAATAAAAAATAATAAACACAGAAAAGTAATGACAGTATAAACAATGGCAATGACAATTCCTGATCTGCGAAATTACAAGGGGCGACAGAAGTTTCTACAAGTGTATTTGAGATGTATAAAGTTTTTTCAAACTATTTAGATCTACATTATTTATCTTTTGGCTGATTTCTGCGGGGAAACTTCTTTACAATCTGAGTATGTAAGAGAAATTTTGTAGTGGATTGACAAGATACTTTTTTCGTTTGTAAACATACTTTTATTGTTTAGTTTATTTTCAAATGACCAATAGGCTAACAGTCCATGAGGATATACATACAAATGTATAATATGCATACATACAGGGCTAACAGTCGAACTCATTATTCAAATTAAACAACACATTACTCTATAATGCAGTCCTTCTTTATTAGGAGAAACGTTTTAACTAAGGGTTATTATTATCATTAATAGTCACGTTCGCATGATGTGCACAATTAAAACCGTACGTGTTCAGGAAATTCACACTAGATTCATTTCAAGAGCAGATGCAGAGGCGCCTGTCTGATTAACAAGAGTTAAGTGTAACAAATAGAACATTTCGCAATGCTGGGTTTCAAAACACACCAGGACGTATGTGGGGTTTTCCCTAAAACATGACATAATGCGCATGTTGTAGGGGTTTCGATTAATGAGGCGAGCTGTGAAACATCTTCTTTGAATCATTTCAGGGTGATACACTAACATCGGAATACAGCATTAAGGTAAGGTGAACTATTCCTTGTATGTTATTTGGTTTTGTATTGACAGTTTATTTAATGCATGCCTGAATGAAACACATATATTCGTTAAAAGAAAAAATGGACCAGAGTTGATGATTGGTGTTAAACAATGAAATATCCATCGTAATGTTATAATGAATATACCACTGGAAACATACATTTTGTTACTGTGAAAACCAAAAACCTTACTAATCTATCTATCTATCTATCGATACTGCAACACCCCCTTTCGAAGATTATGTGCAGGTTTCCTGGGTAGAACCAGTACTAAGCAATGTGGATTAATTATCTTGCTCAAGGATAAATAACATGGCCATGGCGAGGATCGAACCCACGACCTTTTGATCTGAAGTTCGGCGCTCTACCACTGAACCACGCACTCCACTAAAATGGATATATTAATTCGAGAATAAACGGACAGAGAAATGATATCGTAAATGACCTAGGAGGCAGTGCTAAAATAAACGAGACACAATGCGTATGCGTCCAACTCCGTTTATAATCTGAACCAAAAGTGATTGAGAAATAATCTCACAAACTATCCATTTGACACTGAGTATGTCAGCCGCCATTGTGCAGTTTTGCACGTTTTCGGTAATGACCCCTACATGATTTGTGATATCATATGTCTGTTATTATTTTACTCAAATTAATCAATGGTTTTGGATTTAACTACATAAAATGTATATCAGCTATTAATATTATTGTACCAATGTATCAATATATGCATTGTAATAGTCGCATGTACATTCCGTTATAACTTCTGACCATGTAACAAGTAGATAATAGCTGTGAAGAGTAACAGGTGATATTAGTTGTGGTAACTGTGACTTCAACTGTGAATTCATCTCAGTTCACAGACAGGTACACATTACCATATAGTCTGACTTTTAAATAGGGTAATACATCAGTATGTAATTGTGTTGCAATGAATGAAAACTTCATCAAATTTACGAAAACACAACTTTGAATAAACATATATATATATAATAAGTGGCATAGTCTCAGTTATCGAGGGTTCAATGTGACACTGCGGTATATACTTCTTATGTATGTCAACAGTGTTGCACTGAACATGCTGAACTCTCGTCATGGTTTAAATGAGCGTACATCAGGATTTGGGGCTGAATTTGTTTAAAATAAAGAAATGCTATGAAATTAAAATTGTAAAAGGTGAAATGGTTCAAACATACAGACGGAGTGTTAACAGTTTTCTATAACACAGCGCAATAATTAATATTTATAAATTACAATGAGTCTTATCAGGCCATAGGGAATCCCAAAGTTATAAGGAGCTGTCACATGAATTTCCAAGTTATAAATAGATGTCACGGGAAGCATCTGCCCGATATCTACATATAAACGACGCAGTACAATTGAGCTATCACTGGCGCGTAACCATTGTTAGGAAATACATTCTTCGGGTACTTTATTTGAAATATTCGGTGTAATATCTGTTGGTGATATATGGCTCATTTAGTTTATATTATATACAACAAACGGTGTGGACGAGATAATAACATATAACTTCGTCCCAGGGTCCTTATATATAAGAACCGTGTTCGCCCCAAACTCGTCACTAGATAGTTGTGCAGTTACCATTAACAAAACAATACAACGTTAACTTACCAAAAGAAGGATACACTTTCAATGCAGTACCCCTTTAATGTTTTCTGTATTTAAACATATATTTTTCCGTGCAATTTTTGTTTGTTTTGAGTGCGTGATTTTGGTTCATAGCGTTCTGTGATTGCTACATGACGTCCATTGTATCTACTTATCTGTCCAAGCTTCGAGTCAGCCGGACAAAACTGGTAATTGACAGTTATTTGTTATTTATACACTAATAATGCGCCACTGGCACTTGAGCCGCAAATAGTATAATAAAAGAAAAGAAACAAAAACGATATCCCCCTCTCCTATTCTCTATATAGCACATGGTAGCCATCTTTATTGACACCAAGAAATATTTTCTACTGATAACGAATTGAATTAAATTGGGGTTTTAAGGCGCACCAACACATTACAGGTTATATGGCGCCTAACAGGCATGAACATGCCAGGCTCATCTTCCATGTACATCGAGATAAAATATGGAAAATGGGCCTAGAACCTTCTCACCCTGAACTGCAGAGTTGCTGCAAATTCTATCGTAAAAACTCCATTTACGCTGGAGCCACGTTTATTGTTTTTCTGCCACTGCTCTTAGTGATGTGAGCGAGATGGCACCTGAAACAACGCATGGGTCATGATGAAGACCTTTAATGAGCATGAACAAAAAATGACAAAAATGAATATGAATGGGGGGGGGGGGGGGGGGGGTCCTACCCCTCTGCATGTGACGGTGTGTTTGCAGTGGTTGTATTCTACCCCGGCAACCACACGGGGAATTACTGATAACGACTTCCGGTTGTACTCAAAGCAGTGACCCGATCCCGATTGGACGATTTGCGGTTTCTGATTTTGTATGTTTTGACCGTTAAAATATCCAATCGGATCACTTCTTTGAGTACAGCCGGAAGTCGACCTCAGTAGGAAATACTGTAATGGTAGGAATTCTCGCACAGAGTGCGTTTTCGTACAAACTGTGAATGTAATACCGTGTGATAAATGTGAATCGATCCTAACGAACGGTGTATAGGATTTGAATCAATTCAGTAATATGACAAAGATACAGCTTTCGAAACGAGGTTGGTCAGCATAGATGGCTACCATGTGCTACATAGAAAAAAGTGGGGTATCGTATTTTTTCTTTTTTTTTATATAATATCTGCGGCTCCAGTGCCAGTGTAATGCGCAAGTAATTTGTGTAGTGGATGTTATCTTTATGTCGTAGTATAGCTGTCAAAGTATCTGTCAATAAATTTATATATTAAGGTTATAAATCCAAATTTCATTTATTTATATATTATAATATATTCATACAAATTAAATAAATCTAATTGAATAACACAATATCGAAATACCCTGGTAGAGTTTCATTTTATGTTAGCGTATTTTACTGTCATTTGAAGTAATACAATTGCAATGCGATAATTTGTAATTTCAATTCCCGTTCAACATACACTAATTGTAAAATGCCAAATTTACCAGCACATTGCTGCTCGACTTGTGTCGTGCTCGGCCGTTTCCAAAGGTCCATTATCATACTATTTTGTACGTCAACTTCATGCCTTGTTTTTCTTTTTAGAAATGTTTGACCTCTGTAAACCTAGCCATTTCAGTATTATGTTCACAATATGAGGTCGTTTTGATCGAAGTTGATGCCCGAAGTGATTGTGTATCTGTTTCAAAACATTTCCCTTATTTTTGTTTAGTTACAAATGTAACATTGTTAGAATGATTAATTTGTTTCGGTGTTAAACAGCTATATCAATATAAACAACAATTTACATGTATACGCATGAATTAACATACAAGTGTTGGTATATCCGTTAAGGAAATAAAAACTCGAAACCAACCACTTATATATCCTTCGCAGTGGAAAGTACAAGTAGAGTAAGGTTTTGCATTACGTTGTCGGAGTATTAAATTTCATACCCCATTCACCCCTTCTCCACGACGAGAAAACGGGGTTGGTTGGGGTATGAAACAAAACTTTAATTATGGCTTAAAAAAATCGCATATTGTGAAAATTAAAACATTTAAAGGTAATTTTCTACAGGTATTTTTTCAGTAAAATATGTTTTTAAACGTGTTTTATTTTCGAATTATCCGTTATAAAATCCTTCTAATATAAACATTCCCATCACTTAATGGAATTAAGGCGGGACTACGTAATGGTCTCTATTGACATTCTCCGATAGGTACTAAAATATCGAAATAATGGACGTAATGTATGTGACACTATGTTGTACTAGCAAATTGTTATAGTTTCTCCAATATTGAGTGAATGCGTCTACAGTCTCACTTTCAAAATCCACAAAGTTAGAACTGTAACGTTTAACTGAACGATTTTTAAAGGAAGCAACACGATCAATATCGTGAAGACCCCATATTTCATCAACGAAACTGAAAATCTCAAATGTCACATCCTGCTCATCAGTGTTCGATATTTTTACTGATATCATCGGCAACTTGGACTGATGCTCATGGAACCTATTGAGTCTATGTTCCACACTAAACAAAGTTCAAAAATTCTCAATGCTTTCCTTTATACTTCCGACTTAGTACTTCCTGGTGGACAATATGCACATGATTGCGAATCGGAAAACCACTTTACGTTTGTTTCTTTAATTACTCTCCATATGCTCTCCAAGCCAATTTATCTGCTCTTATTTCTCGGAAAGCAGAGCTATTAATTATCTCGGTATCTGGCCAAAACATATTACAAAGTAACTATGTAAGATTGGCAGTTGAGAATTTTAAAAGTTATGGCACCGAGTCGTTGAAGTCGTTTAAATTATTTTGTCTGCATAATGTTCTGGGATGTGAGTATACAATACATTTATTTGACGTGAATGATGGTTTTATGTTCATTCCGATGTGAGACAACACAACTACTTCCACTCGTGCTAATATGTTTCTCGCCGAGATGAAACAAATCCTATATTCACGACAAGCCAACACATATCCTCTATATGTAATGAGTTTATGTCATGATTTACTTACTCTCCAACACCGTCAATGATTCTCTGTTATATTTATAACATAGCTTGTGGTGTGGGCGGGTAATAAAGCTGTGCAAATGATGAAATAATCTATATCATAGTTAGTATTTTTCTGTTCAGCTCGGTGTGCACTCTGATTTCCGTAATAAATACCGGACTACGGAAATCTACGAGCCAGGTATGGTACGGAGAAGACAGATGTAAGATAACATTTCATCATACAACATGTCATCATACATGTCATACAACATGTCATCATACAACATGTCATCATAATACATGTCATCATACGACATGTCATCATAATACATGTCACCATGATTATAAATACAACATGTCATACAACATGTCATACAACATGTCATACAACATGTCATCATAATACATGTCAGCATACAACATGTCATCATACGACAAGTCATCAAACGACATGTCACCATACAACATGTCACCATGATTATAAATACAACATGTCATCATACGACATGTCATCATACAACATGTCACCATGATTATAAATACAACATGTCATCATACAACATGTCATCATACGACAAGTCATCAAACGACATGTCACCATACAACATGTCACCATGATTATAAATACAACATGTCATCATACAACATGTCATCATACAACATGTCATCATACGACATGTCATCATACAACATGTCACCATGATTATAAATACAACATGTCATCATAATACATGTCATCATACGACATGTCATCATACAACATGTCACCATGATTATAAATACAGCATGTCATCATACAACATGTCACCATGATTATAAATACAACATGTCATCATACAACATGTCATCATACGACAAGTCATCAAACGACATGTCACCATACAACATGTCACCATGATTATAAATACAACATGTCATCATACGACATGTCATCATACAACATGTCACCATGATTATAAATACAACATGTCATCATACAACATGTCATCATACAACATGTCATCATACGACAAGTCATCAAACGACATGTCACCATACAACATGTCACCATGATCATAAATACAACATGTTATCATACAACATGTCATCATACGACATGTCATCATTCGACATGTCATCATAATACATGTCATCATACAACATGTCATCATTCGACATGTCATCATACAACAGGTCATCATACGACATGTCACCATACAACATGTCACCATGATCATAAATACAACATGTCATCATACAACATGTCATCATACAATATGTCATCATATGACATGTCATCATACAACATGTCATCACACGACAACGATATATGTTTATAAGCAGCTACATCAATGCATGTACGTCATGTGGCATTTTTCAATTTATGTGATAACATTATCACATTTGTGTCTATTTAATATTCATTTATTCAAACTCGTTACAGCCTCGCATTATATAAGTGTATCCAACTCGTTTAATAAGTGCAATATTATCTATGCAGTCACTCACGCAAGGTCCTGTAGATATGCGTGTATTACATACTGAAAGGAAAAAGAAACGCGACACGGGAATTTTATATTGTATGTACAATATGCTGCTGTTATTCGAGTGGTACATGGCTACGTAAGATCTTTCCTTTCGGAAAAAAAGACTTAAACAAAACGTATCACAGCAGAGTTTTATTATTGACAGAGTATGTGTTTGGCGCAAACTTAGGATGCAACATTTTGCAAGCTCTTTACGTTAAATACAAAATACGAAATACGTCAAATTTCAAAGAGGAACTTCAACATTTATGAATTTCTTGTTACAACGTGTACTGTGATTAAAATGTCTACAACATCACAGTTGTGTCCTTTCTCTAACTAACTGCAACTTTTTTTTTTTACAAAACATCTTGGGATTTCCTTAGAATATATATGGAATTAAGTGTGCAGTATATACAATATATAGCGAAAATTCCCATGGCGTTTTTCTTTTTCCTTTCAGTATATTATATAAATATATTAATTTACAATTCGCCAATTTTTAACATTGTGTAAACAAAACTGTGATTTTATTTATAGTTATCGGGCTCAACTGTATTATCGCTAATACGCGTTAATGGTGTTTTTAACAATATCGAATTCGTCTAAATTAACTATATAAAGTTATATGTAGTGTCATTTATTTTATTGCAGTGACTATATTTTGGCACAACAATGACTAGAATATACAATATTAAAACGGGAACTATCCGAGATGAAGGCTTTTCCATTAACATGTACATGCATGTGATTTGTTCCTGGAATGTAGTACAGGTTGGGTTTCAATACAATCACTTTTCGCTGTGACATTTTTACTGAAAACCACGTTTCTTTTTATAGTAAATATATTCACACTTTCTATCAGAAATGCCATGTTTGAGTACCAGTATAAACCTTGCAGCTAATTCATTGGTATATATATATTCTCTTCAATGCTACACAAGACGAAATCAAATAACACCATACATAATGACTCTAAAAAAAGTAGCGTTTCTTTTTTCCTTAAGCAAATAATAGTTCTACTTGGAAATTTCTTAAAGTTGATTTTAGGGCAACAAATATCTTCGATAATCGGAGATGCGTGACCTCCTCAGTGGTCGCCAAATAAATCTGGTACGTCCTAGAAGAATATTTGATCCGTCATTTTGTTGTCATTAATTATGTTACTATGCCCATCAAACCAAAATACATTATCCTTGATCGAATGAGAGCAATAGATTTATTTCTGGAAGTTTTATCATTTCAGCATATAAACTCTTTTAAGGTAGGTATATACAAGTCAAACGGGATATGCAGTATTCACAGAATACAGTCAAACACAAGGACGCATTCAAAACGAACAACAATTTATCATAAATAGAAGCAACACAACAAACATACGTGTGTTAACAACAGGTACCGCCTTGGAACGGTCAGTTGCAAAACGACCGCCGGTTGTTTATCCCAGGTTCTAAGATGTAACATACCTCACGTTTACTCTAATGTTGTGCGTTGTTCTTCAGAATCACTACTATCGAGTACAGATCGAAGATGCAATAACGTACATACACAGTTATGGGATAACCCCTTCAATAGGGCCGAGTACCATTGTTATTATATACTGGTTTCTTCACGATCGGAAGTCGCCGTCTCCTGTTCCGACATCGTTCCCGCAGTTTCCGGATCGTAAGTATATGTTTACTGCTATGTATCAACATATTAGTTGTAAGAGCCAGATGCACGCATGTAGTAGTATTATGGACATTGTGTGCTTTAGAGAAACATTAAGAGCACCGATATATTTATTTAGAATACACACCAATGTACGCTTGCATTGTGTTATTTTGGGACAGTAATCACAGAGGGAGATGAGATGAAGAATGGCGTTTCCCATCAGACATGTCTCTATTAGGGAGAGAACCCATGTATGTAGATCTAAAACCAAGACCTTATCCATTGAGCTACCGTGTATAAAAAACAGAAACAGACGTCCGCAGATTGTATATATTGACACTACTATAGATGTAATTATAGTGGTATGTATGATAAGTCTTCCATTTTAATTCAGTAAAATGTACATTATGCCATCTCGGGGTTTTGAAGACCTGTTTGCCATTTAGATCCACAATTTTCCGAATATTTAGATGCTAATTGAGATGCTTCTCCATGTCTTACGTGAACACCAACGTAAAGTCGAGTGTTTTCGGGGTCTGATATGGACATTTATTTGATGAGATGGTTTCTATTATTTCAATTATTAGACGGGTGTTCATCACAACATGTGTATAGCAGCATTTTGACGTTGCCAGTTAGTTAGTTAGTTGGAATACAGAATTTGCTATATATTTTGTAAGGTTGCCATATGTAAATAAAAATATCTATATAAATATATGTGTTGCACATATTCGTATGCAAATTTAGTGGTCAATAAAGAAGTTATGTTTATTTAAAAAGTTGTTTTATGTACATGTATGATGAAACTCTTAAAGTAGTAAAACGTTTTTATATTTAAATTCAAAATTGGTATATAAAACAATGCAATGCATGAAAAAAGGTTAATTGATAATGTTTTAACACGATATACCATCAATCATTAATAAATTATATTTTAAATCAGTATTTATTTTATTTCGTTTAAACTTTTATTTTAATGAGTGGTGAAGTTCAGCAATCATTTTAAAAAAAGTGTACCCCTTTGTTCAGATAGTTTCACCGGATTTATGTAGTGCACATAATGACCTTTCATTTATATATAATTATCCAATTTTCTAGCTCATCCCGACTAATTCCTTAATTCAACGATTTTTCTATATAGGGGCCTATCGTCTCTACAACAATATGATGCATTACACTGATTTCATATGATCTAAATCAAACAGTTTAATGAAAACAAATATTAAATTCAACATGGGATACATGACGAGTCACTTCTCTATCATACTACTGATGTACTACTGATGTAGCGGCTTCAGTAGCTGCGTGATTAAATCATTGCGCCTTTGAGCTGCAGACATTTGTCCTGATGCCATTCTAACTCTGGTTCTAGCATGCCTTATGGAAATGTTCATACATCATCTCTTCTCCCTCTGGTGTCACAATACGACCTTGTAGGAGTTGAACGAGAAGTTGTAATACCTTCATGCAAATATTTACGGATCATTATAAAATGGACTAGTCGTGAAGCGTTTTTCAGTACAGATCGATATTCTAAACACGTCAAACTTTATTTGGTTTCAACTGGGATGAAAATTGACATATAGGGCCCTGGTTTCAAATAACAAAACTGGCAGTCGTTCAAACTTAATTTTTATTTTGGATTCACAATAATCCGCGTAAAGCGCAGTAATTATGTGATTATATCTGCGTGGTGTCAAGAGGTTAAAACATAAAATCCGATATTTCGGAGTTTTCATCAAGAATTATTTTTAACTGTGAGTTTGAAATATCTATATGGTTTGCTACCATATAAATATTTCAAAAACACAGTTAAAAAAATGGACATATCTGTGTAACGTTTTTTATTTTTACTTCATTAAGTCATAGTACAGTAACCTTAATTACGAATTGCATGGCAGTGTGCTATATTTACTCATGAACATAGGGAGCAATCTTTATAATAACAACCGATGGACTTAACAATGCATATATATACTAGTTGTGGTAAGACAAACAACACGCCCGGCATCTTTTTACCACTGGCACTACTTTTGTATGCTCTCCCTTATCAATTCCTCTAAATTGAATTGAATTAAATTGGGTTTTAAGGCGCACCAACAATGAAAGCTTACACATGAACATGCCAGCCTCATCCTCCATGTACATCGAGATAAAATATGGAGAATGGGCCTAGAACATTCCCATCTGCAGCACATTCTATTGTAGACACTCCATTTACGCTGGAGCCACGTTTATTGCTTTTCTGTCACTGCTCTAGTGATTTGAGCGAAATGGCAGCTGAAACAGTGCAGGGGTCATGATGAAGACCTCTAATGAGCATGAACAAAAAATGATAAAATGAACTATCCCTCTAACGGGATCTGCATTGGCCCTATTCTTTGCCCCGGAACCACATGGGGCCGCCGATTCCTCTAACGAAGTAGAGTATAGTTTAAGGGCTGTTGGTCAGCCATCTTTTTAAGGAAAATCTAAAATGGATAGGGTATGGTTAATTGGAATCTTCATCCAAATGCATATTATAGGCATGAACAATGTCAATGATATAATAGATGACATTAATTCAACACTATTGATGCGAACATAATATCAGAAACAATATTGATTTGGCAGAAATAGTGCCCTTTATATTCGAAAAGTTTAGTACAATTTTATTCCAAGATGTTTTGATTTTTATGTTGTCCTTAATAGTATACATCTTTAATTGTAATAGTATGCAAGTACTTCTTTAATAGCCTACTCGAATACAAATGACAATGACACATGTATCCGCAATCCTCGGGTACAGATTGTGACTGTAAAATACTCGTATCTGCAAAATATGTAATCTTGTATGTTTAACCACGGACCTAATAACAAAATAATATGTCTGTGGTTCAACGATAGGTGGTGGTAGAGCGCTTGTCTTTTCACTGCTTCGCCTATATAAAGTGGACGTGTTGTCCCATAATATACTGAAATGTATCATTCGGTCAGATAAAAGAAACCCAGGTTTATTCAATTATTTCTGAAAGATTACACCGTAATTTATATTTTTCTTCAGCTGACTGGTATACATAAATTTTGTAAAATCTTAAATCATGATAATATTGTGTTGTTGTTTTTAAACGTATTCTACACGCACGTGAACCGCAATACAAATACAAAGGTATTGATATTTGAGTAGACCATGTCAACCATTTTTCTAACATTTTTTTCGCTTAATAGTCTGATACCTATCATAACACAATATAACATATTTCGATTATAGGGAAATCCTTCAATCGATGGTAAGCGTAGTTGGGAAGGTAGGTAGGTAGGTAGGTAGGTAGGTAGGTAGTGATGGATGGATGGATATGGATGGATGGATGGATGGATGGATGGATGGAAGGAAGGAAGGAAGGAAGGAAGGAAGGAAGGAAGGAAGGAAGGAAGGAAGGAAGGAAGGAAGGAAGGAAGGAAGGAAGGAAGGAAGGAAAGTATGGTAAAGTTAAGTAAGGTAAGTATTCGTAAGAAAGCAAGCAAATAAGATAGTAAGAAGTAAAGTCGAATATGTTTTTTCAGTAACATTAACGCGTTCAGATATACACAATATATCCAATAACATGAAAATGTCGTAAATTGTGATTTATGTGCATATTTCTAGTGCCGCGTAATGCGCAAATCGTAGTATGGCACAACACATCTCGCTCCAAATGTTTGTAAAAAATGTATAGAAAGTATTACAATTGAGGTAGCATGCATCAAATACTACAGTAGTGTGTTTTCTGAAATGGGGCATAAGATACCGGCAGCAGTAAATGTACATTTAAAATGGTGTGGATGTCACACGTTACCCCTGTGACCACATTTTTTAAAATAAAGGTCATTTCAATAAGGGCATTTACTGGACTAATTTTGGGTTAATAAAAATATTTCTGCCCTCAATGTCTATCTAGGAAAAACATAGGTAGTATTCTCCTCCTGAAATCGTTTGTTCGGTTGACAGTAACCGGCTAAAAACGGATCGGGTGACTTATTGTATTGTCAACAATAATGAAGGTTTTTATTGTCAAAGTAGTGCATAGAAGGTCTATTTCTTCAATACTGCTATAATGCAGGCATGTGAGGATGGAATTAGATGCATATTCCCTGTATCTTACCTTGCACAATAACCACCCCACCCTCGACATCTAATGGTTTTACACTTTGTCGATTCAGGTATAAAATGTATAATCTCATAAATAAACGTTAAACGTGTGAACGATCTTGTAAGGTAACACACTAATAACAAGTAAAAACACATGCATTGATTTTATGTACAGATGTTAAAATGTGTTTAAAACGAATTTCTTTATTCAAATATATTGTTCTTACATCGTATCGCGATTCCTTAAAGGGACACTGTCCGTAAGTAAGCAGATATTGAGCATAACCAAATAACTGTCTGACTTTTATTCATTAAAATGTATACATGAAAACATGAGGACAGACCCTAAGAAGTATGTAGGAATACATTCGTGAGTTTGAAAGAAAAAAAATTTAATTATTAAATGTAAATAAAGTGGGACCCACAATATTTACCTTTTATGCGTTCACGTGACTTCCATAGCGCACTAGGTTTTCACCATAGTATGTATCCCTTGCCAGCACATCCTCCAAAGTTGTACGAGATAGGATTGCGGATCTGTTATTATGGCTCCCCCACACAAAGTGTGGTAGGGGAGCCATATTGATTTTGTACTTTCTGTCTGTTTCTCTGTCTGTAGGTCTGTCTGTAGGTCTGTCTGTGTCACAAACGATGTCCGATCAATAACTAGAGAATGGTTGGACCTAGGGTCCTCAAACTTGGAAGGATGGTTGGTCATGACAAGTAGATGACCCCTATTGATTTTGGGGTCACTAGGTCAAAGGTCAAGGTTGCAGTGACATTGACTATCAAAACGATGTCCGATCAATAACTAGAGAACGGTTGGACCTAGGGTCCTCAAACTTGGAAGGATGGTTGGTCATGACAAGTAGATGACCCCTATTGATTTTAGGGTCACTAGGTCAAAGGTCAAGGCCGTAGGTCTGTCTGTGTCACAAACGATGTCCGATCAATAACTAGAGAACGGTTGGACCTACGGTCCTCAAACTTGGAAGGATGGTTGGTCATGACAAGTAGATGACCCCTATTGATTTTGGGGTCACTAGGTCAAAGGTCAAGGCCGTAGGTCTGTCTGTGTCACAAACGATGTCCGATCAATAAATAGAGAATGGTTGGACCTACGGTCCTCGAACTTGGAAGGATGGTTGGTCATGACATGTAGATGACCCCTATTCATTTTGGGGTCACTAGGTCAAAGGTCAAGGTCGCAGTGACCTTGACTATCAAAACGATGTCCGATCAATATCTAGAGAACGGTTGGACCTAGGGTCCTCAAACTTGGAACGACGTTTAGTCATGACAAGTAGAGGGGTCACTAGGTCAAAGGTCAAGGTCGTGGTGACCTTGACTATTAATACGATGTCCGATCAATAACTAGAGAACGGTTGGACCTAGGGTCCTCAAACTTGGAAGGATGGTTGGTCATGACAAGTAGATGACCCCTATTGATTTTGGGGTCAAAGGTCAATGTTGCGGTGAAACGATGTCCAATCAATAACTAGAGAATGGTTGGACCTAGGGTCCTCAAACTTGGAAGGATGGTTGGGGTCACTAGGTCAAAGGTCAAGGTTGCGGTGAAACTATGTCCGATCAATAACTAGAGAATGGTTGGACCTAGGGTCCTCAAACTTGGAAGGATGGTTGGTCATGACCAGTAGATGACCCCTATTTATTTTATTTTTTTTTTAATTTAGATTTTTTTTAATTTTTTTTTTTTTTAAATATTTTTTAATTTTAATTTTTTGTTTAATTTTATTTTTATTAATTTTTTTTTATTTTTTATTTTTTATTTTTTTTTTAAATTTTATTTTTTTTAATTTTTGCATAAGAAGTTTTAGGGTCGGCCCTTTAAAAAAATAGGGTCGGTCGGGTTACTTGAACCACACATATTTTTTTATGTGGCCTTACTGATACAGATAGTACATACAGTCACAGGGATATTGAATATCAAAACGATCTCAGATCAATAAAGAACAGTTGGACCTAGAGTCGTCAATTATGTCGGTTCGGGCGAGTGGGGGAGCCATACGTTTTTGTCCCATGGACAATAACAATTTCTAGTTACTTGTAGTATAAGTCACTGGCTTATATGATGCAGCACTAACGGAATGATTGTTGATTGACCGAGAGTGAAGATGTCTCTTCGTCCCGCCAGACGTTGTACAGCGCCAGGAACAACTACTAGGGGAAGGAAGCCTGACGCTGTACACGGAGCGAAGGAGCCATATCAACCTGCGTGCCAGACGAGAATAGAACTATCCTACGTTAGTTGCTATAGCCACCGGGGACGCAGGTTGCAACTGGCGGGTGTGGCCCTATGGGGGATCGCCCAGTAGTTAGGCAGCACCACCTAGACGTCGTTCCAGACCCCCCCCCCCTCACCGCCACAGCGACAACCATAGAGCAACAGCGACATCCACCTACATATCTACAAGAGAAATGACGACGCAGCAGCACCACATCAACCAACGCATCCATCTAGAACAGACCAGACTCTATTGTGCCCATCGCGGCAGGGAAACTTGTCGTGTTAGTTGGCGGACGGTCTATAAACCTTCGAACTACACACACACACACACACCATAGTATGTATTGCGTAATATGTATAGCCCGCTTAGCTCAGTCGGGAGCGAGTTCGGACAAATTTACACTCACGCACACTTATTTTTACTGCGAGTTCAAACCCACGAAGTGGATTTGCTTTTTTTTGTACCGCGATTGAATTCCGTTAAACAATCTTGCTTTTAATTGGTAAATATTGAATAATGTTTAGTGTATAATGTCTGCGAACATAATTATTGGGTGTTTTATAAGCTAAAAGTTACGGACATTGTCCCTTTAAGGCGACATACCCGATATATTTTAATCACAGCTCTTTGATAATGTAAACAAAAGAGCAATCGAGCGTTACATAGCAGGGGCTATGTGTCGTCTTTTGTTTGTACTACTATGTTTCTTCGCGTGCATTCTAACATTTGTTTTCATATTTAACAATAATGACATTATTTGATGGCGCTTTCGTCTGCGTGAGTGGAAGCTCACGCATTTATGTTTTAAATCCCGCCTCGTAAGTTCATCATAGTGAGGACATATATTTAATATTGTAAGCCACAATGTTTTTTTATAGTAAATTTATTCACACTTCATTTCAGCAGGGCCCTATATCTTTCAAGTATTTGATGTTTGAGTACTGGTATACACGCTCTTAGACAACTGCACCTGTTCTCGTCGCTGCTACACAAGACGACACCATTTTCGCGTTCAATATGGATGATTCTAATCACGTATACTCTACAGTCGTGTCAAGAACATTAGATAGTTTGGGATATAATGAAGAGATGGTCAAATGTAGAGTTCAAAATTTTGAGACACTTACCAAACGTATTAAGATACCGAAAAATGAAGACACGACCCTAATATTCGCCGGAAGCAAGGCAGAAGGACTCACACTGCCATTTGAAAGCGACACTGATATGATGTGGATGAGTAGTAACATTATATGTGCTGAAGCTCCGCGACAGGTTACAAACTTTCATGATTATACTACAGTGTTCCAGATGGACCGACTGCACACACCTCCTGGGTATTCTCAGTTGAAACTGGTTACACATGGTGACAGTTCATTTAAAGATGCTATTGACAACTCATTGATTCCGTCTGAGGGCCGAGATTTTATTGTATCAAGTGATATTTTCCGAAAAAAATGTGATACCTCTAACATTATACCGCAACGTTTCATTCAAGATCAGGATATAAAGCTAAATCACTCAGCATTAGACATGAGCGGTCCCTCATGTCCATTTTTAGTAAATGGGCTTGGTGTCGATATGGCCTTTGATAGCGTAAACGGATTCTATTGCGATTGCCCGGCCATTCTAGAAGTCTGGGCCAATCGTCACCGTATGCATGGATGGCCTACACTAGAGCTGGTACATGATATTTTAAGCGATGGACCGGGAACTGTCGTGCCAGTTGGCTTTAAAGGTAGCGATAACCAACATACGGAGTGGAGGATATGCTTCACTACGGCAGAACAAAACCTGATTCACAGTCTAAATGACACTCAAAAGAAACTTTACATTCTGTTAAAAATGGTGGCGAAAAACATCATCCACCCGGTCTTTACAGACATCACCTCATACGTCATGAAGAACATCGTTCTCTGGTTAGCCGAACTGACCCCACAGGAACTTTTCAGCGAGGAGCTTCTGATCGACAGATTGATGCACGCTCTCAATTTTCTAAGACATTCTGTGATAACAAATGGCCTTCCAAGTTACATGATCCCGCAACGGAACCTGTTGACCAGAAAGTTGACATCACTACAAAGGAATCAACTGGCTGCCGAGTTATCCAACTGCATACAACAAGGAGGAACTATTCTCCTGAAATGCAGTAGGCTGAATGTTGCCATGGTGAAGATGTACAAAACACCTCGAGATGCAACAAAGTATGGGAGGAAGAGAGATGCGTTTGAAAAGGTGCATCATCTTATGTTAGCAATGTGGTTTGATCACGCGAATGATTTAATGGATATACGTCAACCAACCTTACTAAAAATGATGAACTTAATGATGCAGTTTGACGAGTTTCCAGCTCTTATGGAAAAATTATGGAACGTTGTTAATGATCTCGCTTCTGAGTAAACCAAAAACATTTTTTAGTGACTGTAAGTTTCTGGGTAAGAACCAGGCAACTAGAGTGGTATAACATTATTATTATTTTATATGCTTAAATCTATTTATAAGAGACCGTATCGATGAATCCACGCTATATACACTGATACAAGATGATGTATATGGCTTAAGTTTAATACTGTTTTAAAATAATACTGTTTAAAAATACAGTATCCTGTGTTTGTGAGTCGTAATATGTAATATTTATAGCATGATATTTCGATTGATTGATTGAATTGGGGTTTTAAGGCGCACCAACACATGAAAAGGTTATATGGCGCCTAACAGGCATGAACATGCCAGGCTCGTCTTCCATGTTCATCGAGATAAAATATGGAAAATGGGCCTAGAACCTACTCACCCTGAACTGCAGAGTTGCTGCAAATTCTATTGTAGAAACTCCATTTACGCTGGAGCCACGTTATTGTTTTTCTGCCATTGCTCTTTTGATGCGAGCGAGATAGCACCTGAAACAATGCAGGGATCATGATGAATACCTTTAATGAACATGAATAAAAAAAGATAAAATGAACATGTATTTGGGGGGATTCTACCCCTCTGCCTACCCCTCCAAAGGGATCTGCAGTGGCCCTATTCTTTGCCCAGGGAACCAAACGGGGCGCATGATATTTCGAGTAAATGCGATTTATACTGCTTCTCGAGGGCCCTATGCCCGAGAGAGCAGTATAAATCGCATACGAGAAAAATATGCTATAAATGTTTTGTACCACAGCCATTTATCCAAGTATGTGCGTGCAAGAAATTTTAGGGCGTTGCGGTTTTTAGTAAAAATAACAGCTCGATCCAATAAAGAAATAGCATTATCACGCGGCATAAGCATGACCCATGTTTTGATTATTGCAGCCAATCGCCTTTTTATATTATTGTGCAAATAAGTGTTTTTGATCAAAATTAAATGTTAAAACATAAAGACATACAAAAGGTTGTTTTGCAGAAGTTAAAGATGCGGACGACCAATAGCTTTGCGCTTTGAGTTAAAAACAGACTTCGATGCCGATTTTGACCTTGAATGTAGGGTTATAAATTGTGAATGCCACATATCATCACACAGTGATAACCAAGCTTCATGCCTAGATCTCAAGAAAATAAATGCAACTGATGGATGCTTGTGACCGTTGACCCTCAAGTGTGACCTTTATTTAATGAATGATTCTGAGACCTGTTTGCTATAAACAGCGTTAAACTAAGCGGTTTAACTTTAATTTTGCAAGTTAATTTCTCAAAAATAAGTAGGCTCCTTTCTTAAGCAAATGTAACATTTTTGAACATCTGTCAGATATAGAGAACTGATAAAATGTGAAATTTAGTTTATAAGCAGTCAAACATGTATTTTGTATCAACTTGCAGAGCGATATAATAAAAGTTCTAAATCTGATCAGATTGTGCAAATTTTAAATTTAAACTGAACGTTTTCAGTTATTTACAACAAAAACACACATTAGATAGGAAAATGCAAGTACACATGTCAGTATAGACAGCAAAACATATTGGCACTTACATTTTTAAATAAGTGGTAAACAGAAAAGTTAAATTAAAACCCTGCATACATTGTAAGAGAGACTTGACAACCCATAAGAGTTACTTGAGGTACAAGAGCAAATATTTACCAAATCTGTTTCTGCAGCCATCAATCGTAAACGTCAAGGTGTTGTTGAATTAGAGAATGTGTTGACCCTAGTCCAAATTTTAACACCATACAGCAGTTTTTTCACGTTTAATCTTCCTTATTGTGATATTTTTTTTCCTTCATATTTATTGCTGCGGTCATGTCTAAATTCCGATGTTTAAAAACATGTGGCAAATGCAAAATATTTAAATATCCATCTTGTTAGATTACAATATAATTCAGAGCAGAACAATCTCCAAAATGAATACACACAAGATGAAACGCACACAATACCATTGATTTAATTCTCGTATTCTCATGTAACAAGCACCATATCATTTTTTGTGAACAAAAGTAGATATAAAAATCTAACAGGAACAGTAGATTCAAGAACGATAGTCAACCACAAATACAACAAGAGCTGTCGGAGAACAGCGCAGCTAGACTATTCGATTTTTCGGAAAAAATCGAGTTTTTAGTGGGGTGCGGGGTGGGGTTGGGAGAGAGGCGGGGGTGGATGGTGGGGGGAGTGGGGGTGGTGAGGGCAACATATATGTGTAAGAAGCTATGTAATAATTCAGCAAAACAACACAAAAATATGAAGGAAAAAAAATCGAGTTTGAATGGGGATGGGGTAGAGGCGTGGGGTGTGGAGGACAACATGTGTAAGAAATGACTAAAACAACAAAGAAATATGTAAAAAAAATAAAATATTCAAGTGGGGCGGGGTGAGAGGGGGGGGGTGGAGGACAACATGTGTAAGAAATGACTAAAACAACAAAGAAATATGTAAAAAAAAAAAAATATTCAAGTGGGGCGGGGTGAGAGGGGGGGGGAGGGGTGGAGGACAACATGTGTAAGAAATGACTAAAACAACAAAGAAATATCCCCTAATATGGGTGAAGTAATAAGCAAAACAAGAGCTGTCGGAGAACAGCGCAGCTCGACTATTCGATTTTTCAGAGAATAATAAATTTATAGCTAGTCTATACCATCAGAAAAACAAGGCTACAACAATGTGGGATGGGGATGGGAACTACACAAAAATATGTAAAAAAAAATAAAATAAAAATAAAAGATAGGGCAAGAGGGGGCAAGATAGCTATGTGTAAGAATTGACAAAAATAACACAGAAATATGTCAAAAAAACAACAAAAAAACGGAAAAAAAAACAGTTTAGAGCGTCAGTGTGTGTGTTTGTTTGGGGGTGGGGGGGAAGTTTAGAGCGTGTGTGTGTCTGTGTGTGTGTCTGCTGTGTGTGTGGGGGGGTGAGAGGCGGGGGTGGGGGGAGGGGGCGGGGAGGGGCAACATATATGTGTAAGAAGCTATGTGTAAAAAATTACCAAAATGACACAGATATAATTATGTAAAAAAAACACAAAAAAACATTAAATAAAAATATTCGTTTCGAGTTGGGAGGGGGGAGGGCGGGGGGGGGGGGGGCAGCACAGGTATGTGTAAGAAATATGTCAATAAAAAAAAAATGTGTGTCGGTGGGGGGGGGGTGGGGCGGAGGGGGCGGGGAGAGAGCAGGGGGTGGGGGGAAGGACCAACATATGTGAAAACACAGAAATATGTAAAAAAAAATAATTAAATAAAAATAAAAATATCCTAATTTCGAGTGTGTGGTAGGGGCGGGGGTGTGGGTTGGGAGTGGCGGGGGAGGGAAGGCGGGTGGGGAAGGGGGCAACATGTTTAAGAATTAACAAAAGCAACACAGAAATATGTAAAAAAAAATATATAGTTTCAAGTGGGGGTGGGGTGGGGTGGGGGAGCAGGGGTGAGAGGCGGGAGTGGGTTGGGGGTGCGGCGGGGGGGCAACATATATGTGTAAGAATTGACTAAAACAAAAAAATAAAATAAAAATAAAAAAGTTTCAAGTGTGTGTGTTGGTGGGGGGGGGGAGAGGCGGGGGGGGGGGGGGAGAGGCGGGGAGGGGGAGGGGCAACATATATGTGTAAGAATTGACAAAAGCAGAAATATGTAAAAAAAAAAATATATTGTTTCAAGTGGGGTTGGAGTGGGGTGGGGTGGAGCGAGAGTGGGTTATGGGGGGGGGGGGGGGGGAGGGGGCAACGTACATGTGTAAGAATTGACTAAAACAACAAAGAAATAAGTAAAAAAAAAATCAAGTGTGGGGGTGTGTGTGGGGGGGGGGGCAACATATATGTGAAAGAATTGACAAAAGCAACACAGAAATATGTAAAAAAATAAATTGTTTCAAGTGGGGGTGGGGTGGGGTGGGGTGGGGTGGGGTGGGGTGAGCTGTGGTGGAGCGAGCGTGGGGGGGGGGGGCAACATATATGTGTAAGAATTGACTGAAACAACAAAGAAATATGAAACCAATTCCAAAATTTAGTTCAGCTAGGACAAGAAATGTAAGAGATATAGACCTGTAAACACAGCTTACACGCAAAATTTGATGTGCAACAGACATATTTTAAGGGCTTACTGAATTTGGGTTCAATGGGAGCCCAGGGGTTACAGGAACCAAAATTACTTAAGCAGCCCTTACGATAATGCTATAAGGAAGCTAATGGCCAAATCTGGTTGTGCTAGGGTAAAAATTGTAAGAGATATAGACTTGAAAACACAGCTTACATGCAAAATTTGATGTGAAATGGGACACATTTTATGGGCTATCATAAATTGGGTTCCAGGAACTAAAATTACTTATGCAGCCCTTAAGATAATGCTACAAGGAAGCCCATGAACAAATTTGGTTGTGGTAGGATAAGAAATGTAAGAGATATACACTTGTAAACACAGCTTACACGCAAACCTTGATGTGGGACGCCGACCCCGTGGTGATTACATAAGCTCTCTTATTCTTCGCAAAGTCGAGCTAAAAAGAAACAAAGAAAAACTATAAAGATGAATCAAAGGCAAGATAAGACATCACAAACACAAAAGGGTTGACAATAGGGCTACCGCATTGGATCAGCCAGTGGCAAAAAGAGGCCGCTGGGGGTTTAAACCAGGTTCTAGGGTGCAAAAATAGAAACATTATGTTGTTTTTCAAAATTAAACCGAAACCTGAATCACTCTGAACATAATTACTTATTCCACCCAAATCATTCATTAACATGTAAACATGTAAACATGGGTTGTAAGTCGATTCGTACTACGTGTGTTCTTGAGCATGAAGTGGAAGACTTCTCATTTTGACAAACAATAACAAGAGGTCAATGACCTTGAAGCTCTACAGATTGATTTTGATTTCAGGAAGTAGTCGCTACAGACTTGTTTTTTGAAAATCTATTTTTAACCGTGGCGGCCATCTTGAATTTCCGGCCGACCTGAAATTTGGCTAGGATCAATTAGACATTAAGAGCAACATTCCAGTGAAGTTTCATGAAAATCCGTTAATTTGTTTCAGAGGAGTAGTCGCTACAAGTTTTCATTATATATCTCTATGTAAACAAAGATGGCCGCTGGTAGCCATGTTTAACGTCAAATCAAAACGATTTTCGACAAGGACCACCATCATGTCATACTGATCATTTTATAAAAAGTCCCATGTCAATATCTCTTATAGTTTTGAAGAAGTAGTCGCTACAAACTTATTTATTTTAAATCTATTTTTAGCTGTGGCGGCCATCTTGAATTTTCGGCCGACCTGAAATTTTTCTAGGATCAATTAGACATCAAGAGCAACATTCCTGTAAAGTTTCATGACAATCCGTCAAGTAGTTTCAGAGGAGTAGTCGCTACAAGATTTTACTATATAACTCTATGTAAACAAAGATGGCCGCTGGCAGCCATGTTTAACGTTGAATCAAAACGATTTTTGACAAGGGTCAACACATGTCATGCTGATCATTTTAGAAAAAGTCCCATATCAATATCACTTATAGTTTTCAAGAAGTAGTCGCTAAAAACTTGTATTTTAAAACTCTATTTTTAGCTTTGGCGGCCATCTTAGATTTCACATCAGCATGAATTTTTGCTAGGATCAACTAGACTTTATAGGCATAATTTTTGTAAAGTTTCATGAATATCCATCCAGTAGTTTCAGAGGAGTTGTCGCTACAAATAAAAGTTTACGGACAGACAGACGGACAGACGGACGACGGCCTCCGCACCACGGCATAAGCTCTGCTGATCTCTGATCAGTAGAGCTAAAAACATAAAAGATAAAAGAAGAAAGGAAACATGAAATAAACAAAATGAGATGTCTTTTAATGAAGGACTAGTGTTGACCCTTCGGCCTGACCAGAGTACCCGGATTGTTTAAATACGACTTAATACAATTCTGATGTCCCTCCTGTTTTACCAGTAGAGGACAAATACAAGCGGACAAATATAGAATGTATTTGCAACACACTGCATCTTTCATATCTTAATATTTGTATTCTTAAGTTTTAAAATCAGTGCAAATAACAGAAAACTGAATTGTGTTCAAATTCGCAGTAACAAGTTCACAAGTAACAAGCTGCAGCATGCAAAGTTCACAAGTAACAAGCTGCAGCATGCATTTCTATAACAAAGCTGGGAAAATATTCGCCACACAGTGGACATTCCACCTGGATTGTGCTTTCATTCAAGACAGTATTAGTACCTATAGCACCATCACTCATATCATCGTCATCGTCACTCTCAGAATCAGCATACAGTGTCAAATCTACAGCATTGTTTCTTGTAGGCTGGTTCACAGTTTGTCTATTATCTGAGCTTGATCTTACATTCATGGATACTTTTGACTGGTTTCCACTTACACAGTTACTTCCTGTAGACCGGTTCAGATTTTGTCTGCTTGCAAAGGCTGAAGTATGAGTCAGTAATGGGTTAGACTGGTTTTCACTTATACAGTGACTTCCTGTAGATTGATTTAGATTTTGTCTGCTTGTAGAGCATGAAGTATGAGTCACTAATGGGTTAGACTGGTTTCCATTCATGCTATTTTGATATTTTTCATATTGAAATCTCTGTGCATCTGCTATTGGACTGGACATAGGTGATGATGATGATGAAATGCTTGAATATGCAGATGAATTGGTCTGACCGATTGAGGTGTTAGCGATACAAGCGTCACTATTTTGTCCGCGCTGTTCCAGCAGACGCCTTTCTGCAGCCATTAAGGACAAAACCCAAGGTGGTGACCTCATTGGGTCATCGTTCGACTCCTGACCTGGAGTTGATCTAGAAGCATCCTGATTGGTTTGGGATGGATTGCTTTGCAAACTTTTCCATCTTGGGCATTTTTGCTGGTGTATCGAAAGAAGATCCTGGCTGTAATATTCTGAAATATTAATGACAAAAATTATTCTTTTCATTAAGGAGTCATTAACAAGAAGGAGTCATTAGCAAGATTGACCTTTGAACTCAGACTGTGACCTTGACCTTTTGGCATGGCAAGTTATGAGGTTAAATGATGCAATGTTAAGTTTTCAACAGCAGATACCTTTAAAAATATCCCACTTCAGTAGTGATGCTGGATACTTAATCAAATGGATGGTATATACAGAACCCCACCGATTATCTAAAATTGTATGAGTTCTTTTTTGTTTTTTAACTATAAACAAGAGGTCAATGACCTTGAAGCTCTACTGATAGATTTTGATAGCTAGATCAGCATTCCTGTGAAGTTTCATAAAAGTCTGTCAAGTAGTTTCAGAGGAGTAGTCGCTACAAGTTGAAGTTTTTACTATATAACTCTAGGTAAACAAAGATGGCCACTGGCAGCATGTTTAATGTCGAATCAAAATAATTTTCGATAAGGATCAACATCTTGTCATGCTGATAATTTCAGAAAAAGTCCCATATCAATATCACTTACAGTTTTCAAGAAGTAGTCGCTACAAACTTTTTTTAAAAAATCTGTTTTTAGCCATGGATGGCCGCCATGGCTAAAAACAGATTTTTTTAATTTCCGGCCGAAAAAAAATAATCTGGGATCAATTAGACATCAAGAGCAACATTCCTGTGAAGTTTCATAAAAAATCATCAATTAGTTTCAGAGGAGTAGTTGCTACATGTTTGTACTATATAAATCTGTTTAAACAAAGATGTCCGCGAGCGGCCATGTTTAAAGTCACATCGAAATAAATTTCGACAAGGATCAACATCATGGCATGCTGATCATGTAAGAAAATGTCCCATATCAATATCACTTACAGTTTTCAAGAAGTATTCGCTACAAATTTATTTATTTTTAAATCTATTTCTAGCCGTGGCGGCCATCTTGAATTTCCGGCCAGTCAAGTAGTTTCAGAGGAGTAGTCGCTACAAGTTTTTACTATATAACTCTTATGTAAACAAAGATGGCCACTGGCAGCCATGTTTAACGTCGAATCAAAATAATGTTTAGCTAGGATCAACATCATGTCATGCTGATCATTTTAGAAAAAGTCCCATATCAATATCACTTGTAGTTTTCAAGAAGTAGTCGCTACAAACTTAATGTTTAAAAATCTATTTTTAGCTGTGGGGGTCATCTTGAATTTCTGGCAGACCTGCAATTTTGCTAGGATCAATTAGACATCAAGAGCAACATTTCTGTAAAGTTTCATGAAAATCCGCCAAGTAGTTTCAGAGGAGTAGTCGCTACAAGTTTTTACTATATAACTCTATGTCAACAAAGACAGCCATGTTAAACGTCGAATCAAAACGATTTTTTACAAGGACCAACATCATGTCATGCTGATCATTTTAGAAAAAGTCCCATATCAATATCACTTATAGTTTTCAAGAAGTAGTCGCTACAAACATGTTTTTTTAAAATATATTTTTAGCCATCGCGGCCATCTTGAATTTGAAATTTTGCTAGGATCAATTAGACATCAAGAGCAACAATCCTGTGAAGTTTCATGAAAATCTGTCAAGTAGTTTCGGAGGAGTAGTCGCTACAAGTTTTCATCATATAACTCTATGTAAACAAAGATGGCCACTGGCAGCCATGTTAAACGTCTAATCAAAATAATGTTTGACTCTGATAACCATCATGTCATGCTGAAAATCCACCAAGTAGTTTCAAAGGAGTAGTCGCTACAAGTATTTTACTATATAACACTATGTAAACAAAGATGGCCGCTGGCAGCCATGTTTAACGTTGAATCAAAATAATTTTTGACAAGGACCAACATCATATCATGCTGATCATTTTAGAAAAAGTCCCATATCAATATCACTAAAAGTTTTCAAGAAGTAATCGCTACAAACTTGTATTTTGAAAATCTATTTTTAGCCGTGGCGGCCATCTTGAATTTCCGGCCCACCTGAAATTTTGCTAGGATCAATTAGACATCAAGAGCAACATTCCCGTGAAGTTTCATGAAAATCCATCAAGTAGTTTCAGAGGAGTAGTCGCTACAAGTTTTCATTATATAACTCTATGTAAACAAAGATGGCCGCTGGCAGCCATGTTTAACGTCGAATCAAAACGATTTTCGACAAGGACCAACATCATGTCATGCTGATCATTTTAGTAAAGTCCCATATCAATATCACTTATAGTTTTCAAGAAGTAGTCGCTACAAACTTGTTTTTTTAAAAACCTATTTTTAGATCTGGCGGCCATCTTGGATTTCACATCAACATGAACTTTTGCTAGGATCAACTAGACTTCATGGGCAACATTTCTGTAAAGTTTCATGAAAATCCATTCCGTAGTTTCAGAGGAGTAGTCGCTACAAAAAAAAGTTTACGGACGGACGCCGCACCACGGCATAAGCTCTGCTGATCTCTGATCAGTCGAGCTAAAAACAAGAAATGTCATTGTAAGTGACAAACACCCCCAAAGTGGTTTTGACATTTGACCTCTAAGTGTGACCTTGACCTTGGAGCCACGGACCTGGATTTTGTGCGCGACATGTCGTCTATTTGTGGAGAGCACTTGTGCCAAGTTATCTGAAAATCCGTCCAGGAATGTCAAAGTGATTGACCGGGCCTGATTGGACGGACGCACAGACCGACCGAATGACTGATGGACGGTGTGAATACTATATGCCGCCCTTCGGGAGCATAAAAATCAGAAATTTAATAGCTCCTCTTGAGATAGTTTGAACGAATTCACTTCAGACTGTTTTTAGAACGCCTGGTGTGGTGGGAGTAATAAGATCCATTACATTATTTTTTGAATAGCATCTTTCAATAGATCATGTGATATGACTTTACTCAAGTTTGGACTATCCACAGACGTCCACAAACCAGTGTAGATAGCCAAGTGAAGTGAATTGAATTGGGGTTTTACGGAGCACCAACACAAGAAAGGTTATATGGCGCCAAAAGGGATGAACATGCCAGACTCATCCTCCATTTAAATCTAGATAAAATATGGAGCTAAAATATTTAACCTGCAGAACTTCAAATTCTATTGTAGACACTCCATTTACGATGGAGCCACGTTTGCAAATTTGCATTTGCGGTGTCGTGAAGAAAACCTTGTATGAGCATGATAAAAAAATGACAAAATGAACATGAAGATGAGAGAGGGGGTGGGTTTTGTGTCGGTCTTACCCCTCTGCCTGTAGCGAGATTTGAAGTGAAAGGAGCAGAAGTCTTAAATTACCACAGTGGAATTGTACTACCGGATATTCTACAGACAGATCCAATGTCTTTTCATTGAACTGTGTTACTATGTTTGCTGACAGTTCCTCCCAGTCACCGCATTACAACATATATTTACCGTTACATCCAGCGCATTTAGTGAATGATGTCGGCCTGATTTCTAGACTGGCTGTTGTAGATCTGCAATATATGTAAAGACGTTTAGAACTTTTCATATTTCTTGGAAATTCAATTTGAGTTCTCAAAGAAGTTTATTTTTTTATATAAAATGTCAATGTTATGCAAAATAAAACAAGATACTCCAGTATTGCATGGCATGGTGTCATGAAAATCCATTTAGTAGTTTCAGAGGAGTAGTCGCTACAAATAAAAGTTTACGGACAGACAGACGGACAGACGGACGGACAGACGGACGATCTGCTGATCTCTGATCAGTAGAGCTAAAAAAATTACTTTCAAATGGTTTATTGTGTCGCAGAAATATTGAGTTAACATAAATATTAAAGCAACTTAGGGGAGTATATTTGTTTTATTTGGACATTATTAACTATTTATTGGACTGCTTTCCGTCTGTCCCGTGTACTTTTTAATCCCGTCTTTTAGTAGTTACATCACATAGCAACAAAAAATATGACCGCTACCGCTAGCAAGTTCGAAATTGTAAAAAATATGATTGCAAAGGCCTCTATTTGGGCAAATTTCGGGTATATCAAAGAACTATAATAACACAGCTAACAAGCTAACATTGTTACAAAACATTGTAAGTTGTGTTATTATAGTTCATATTATTCAAATAATAAATAAAAAGTGTTTCTCCTGTGTAAGCTTTAATAATTTCATTTGTATCAATACTATTGCAATAGTATTGCAATAGTATATCCCAATAGTAATAGTATTGCAATTGTACTTTCAGCAATAGCAATACTATTGCAATAGTCAATAGTGCAATAGTCAATTGTCCCTTCAATAGTCAGTCAGCCCTAATAGGAGTTGTGTCGGGACCGGAAAATGTGCTTGAGTTACCGATGTTATTCAAATCACCGGTGTTCGAGCTATCGAAGTTCGCCTGTAGTTTTTAGCTCTACTGGCCAAAGGCCAGCAGAGCTTATGGGAGGTCGAGTTGTCCGTCTTCTGTTGTTAACTTGTGTCTCGTTAAGACGATAGGGCCTTCATTTTTTATCGAATCTTTACCAAACTTTAACAGGTTGTTAATATCAATTAAAGCTCGGAGGAGTTCGAAAACCAGCCAGATCGGCCAAGTAACAGCGGAGTTATGGCCCTTGATTTAGTTAAAAATGCTATATTGCTATATTTTGCCTCGTTAATACGTTAGGGCCTTCATTTTTCATCCTATCTTTACCAAACTTTACCACATTGTTAATATCAAGAAAGCTCGGACAAGTTCGAAAACCAGCCATATCGGACTAGAAACAGCGGAGTTATGGCCCTTGATTTAGTTAAAAATGCTATATTTTGCCTCGTTAAGACGCTAGGGGCTTCAATGTTCATCCGATCTTTACCAAACTATATCAGATTGTTAACATCAATGAAAGCTCAGACAAGTTCGAAAACCAGCCATATTGAAATAATAACAGCGGAGTTATGGCCCTTGATTTAGTTAACAAGAAATCCGTGGATTCACATGTCTCGCCTAACGGGGGCTGGACTTAAATATAAAAAGGTCAATGATGCTTAAATGAAAGTTTGTAAACATTTTAGTAACTAAAAACAATCGAGTTTGCCGTTTGCTGAGATGACATTTAAGTGCATTTGTTAAAAAACGAAATGCCATTCTATTAAAAACAAGAGGCCCAAGAGGGCCTGTGGATGATCTACTGGCTAAAACGGCTCTTATATCAAGGGTTGTCGACATAAAATTCCCATCAGTAGTTTTTTTAAAACATTGCAAAAACAACAGGGATAAGATGGCCTTAGATCGCTCACCTGGTAATCATGGGCAATAAGTCTGCTGTGTCTAGTCTGGATTGGGCATTTTTTAATTTGTCCCACTTTCTTTTATGAATGAAATTTCATAAAAATGGGTGGGTGGGGTGTGGGGGGGGGGGACATTCTAAACAAATATGGTAAAGATCAGATAAAAAATAAGAAGTAACTACAGATTTAACAAAGGAAAATACAATAATAGCATTTTGTCAACAAATCAAGGGTCATAACCTGTCGTTACTAACTAGATCTAGCTGATTTTCGAACTTGTCCAAAATTGCATTGATATACCATGCTTTGCACAACTAGACATCATACTGAGGCTTCCTGCCAAATTTTGTAGAAATCCAACAAGCCGTTTAGGAGGAGTAGCGCCGACAATAATTTAAAGTAAAAATGTCAAAGTGCCATAACTCCGTCATAAATCAGCAAACTGGGCGATATGCACAATTAGACATATTACCAATGCTTCCTGCCAAGTTTCGACGAAATCCAACAAGGCGTTAAGGAGGAGTAGCGCCGACAAGAAATTTAAAAAAAATGTCATGGGGCCGTAACTCCATCAAAAATCAACGAACCAGAAAAAAAATGCAATAGGCACAGCAATGCTTCCTGCTAACATGGCGTTAACACAAAAAAATAAAAAAATAAATAATTAAAACAAAAAAATAATGACATAGTAAATTAAAAATATATATATCTATTAAAAAAATAAAATATAAAAAAGCAAATATATACTAATAATAATAAAAAAAAGATCAGATGAAAAAAAGAAAGCCCTATCATATTAACTAACTATTTAACTAAATCAAGGGTCATAACTCTGCTGCTATTGGTCCGATCTGGCTGGTTTTCAAACTTTTGCGAGCTTTCATTGATATTAACAATCTGGTAAAGTTTGGTAAAGATCGGATGAAAAATGAAGGCCTTTGGCCAGTACAGCTAAACATCATCAGCTCCAAAAAGTAGGTCAAGGTCATAGATGAAATCCAGGCATCCAAAAAAAGATGCACTACCAAAAACACAACTATGTCAAAATAGAATATGTTTTCTTCCAAAGATTAAGCTATAAATTAGGTTTAAAACATCTAGTGCATAATTGCATAATTCTAGTTCATGAGAAAGTGATGTAAATGTAACAACTAAAATTATCTGCCCTTTGCTTGGATGGTGAAGGTCACATCCACATTTGCTTTGTCACGTTGCAATGTACCACTCAAGATACAACTATAAGCAAAGTTTGAAAGGTCTTAGTGCATACAGTTTGTGAAAAAGTGACCTAAATGCCAAAGTTGAAGGTAAAAATTATAAGGTTATCTGCCCTTGCTTGGAGGGTCAAGGTCACTTCCACATTTGCTTTGTCACGTCGCAATGTACCACTCAAGATACAACTATAAGCAAAGTTTTAAAGGTCTAGTGTATACAGTTTGTGAAAAAGTGACCTAGACGCAAAAGTTGAACCTAAAAATTAGTAAGTTATCTGCCCTTTGCTTGGAGAGTCAAGGTCACTTCCACATTTGCTTTGTAACCTTGCGATGTATACCACCCATGATGCAACTTTAAGCAAAGTTTGAAAGGTCTAGTGCATACAGTTTGTGGGAAAATGACATAAACGCAAAACTTGAATGTTGATGCCGCCGCCGTCGGAAAAGCAACATCTATTTCTCTTTTTTCTTCGAAAAGGCGAGACAAAAAGTGTACTTACTTTTCTACACAGATGCGTGCTAAATGCAAATACAAAGTCAACCCTTAAACAATTTATAATCATTGTATCACACAAAGAGTTGCTAGTTGGGACATGTTATCTCTGTAAAGAGGCACTAAAGAGAATAAATAAAAGTCGCTTTATTGTAATTGTTTGTGAAGTAGATGTTAAGTGGATGTTAAGTTTTTCGTGTCTCACTAGTTCCTATTGTTTTGAAGTGGCTGTCAATTATTTAAATGCACTATGGTAACTATGGTTGGGTAATTTTGATTTTGCAACAGTTTTAGTTTCAGTTTCAATTTTCTTTTCCTTTTTCTCATTTTTCCTGTTTGTGAAGTGGCAGTAAAGTGTTCAAGTGCTTGCACGAACCCACCATTGTCTCATATACCGTTTTAAGTGGCCTCTACAGGTTATTTTAATTTTGAAACAATTGTAGATCATGTCATTTTCTATATCATTAAGTACTAGCAAATATTTATAAACAAAAAAGGAAGTAAAAATTGAGACAAAAATACCGTAATTATATGCTTATTCTTGCATATCCACGTTTTTATACGAGTCCTGGAAAATCCGATATTACACGTGGGGTCAGATAAAAGTCATGCACATCAACAATAGGGCCTAATGTAATATCAGATCAATAAAAAAGCGACTTCATGTCATTGTGTAAGTATAAATTCTTGCTTATGATATAATTTTCATAAACCTGAAGGTCTGAGCCTAGACCGTGCTATAAATGCCGGTTTATTTCAGACGTGCTATAAATGACAGATTCGGCAGTATTACCATGCGATGTACCACTCAAGATACAACTATAAGCATAGTTTTAAAGGTCTAGTGCATACAGTTTGTGAAAAAGTGACCTAAACGCAAAAATGTAACCTAAAAATTATTAAGTTATCTGCCCTTTGCTTGGAGGGTCAAGGTCATTTCCACATTTGCTTTGTCACGTTGTCATGTACCACTTAAGATACAATTATAATCAAAGTTTGAAAGGTCTTAGTGCATACAGTTTGTGAAAAAGTGACATATTAAAACGCAAAAATTTAACCTAAAAATTAATAAGTTATCTGCCCTTGCTTGGAGGGTCAAGGTCACTTCCACATTTGCTTTGTCACGTTGCCATGTACCACCTAAGATACAATTATAAGCAAAGTTTGAAAGGTCTAGTGCATAAAGTTTGTGAAAAAGTGACCTAAACGCAAAAGTTGAACCTAAAAATTAGTAAGTAATCTGCCCTTTGCTTGTAGGGTCAAGGTCACTTCCACATTTGCTTTGTCACGTTGCGATGTACCACCCATGATACAACTATAAGCAAAGTTTGAAAGGTCTAGTGCATACAGTTTGTGAGAAAATGACCTAAACGCAAAACTTGAATGTTGACGCCGCCGCTGCCGCCGGAAAAGCAACACCTGTCTCTTTTTTCTTCGAAAAGGCGAGACAAAAATCAATAAAAATAATTCAAAAAAAGAAATAATTAAAACAAAATAATTAAAAAAAAAAAAAAAAAAAAAAAAAGTACTGATAATAAACAAGAGGGCCATGATGGCCCTATATTGCTCACCTGAGTTAATTTGAACCAATACAAGAGGGCCAAGATTGCCCTAAAGCGATACCTGAGTACTGGCACATTATCGAACTTCTTCGAAATCTTATGGTCATATACAATCTGTGCAAGTTTGGTTAAGATTGTTCAAGAAATGTGGGCTCTGATGTGTATAACAACATTGATATAGACAGTTTAAGACACTGACACAGTTTGGTAAAGATCAAATCCAAAATGAAGCTGCTAGAGAGTAACACCTTGGCCAGAGCCAAATATGACCCCAGGGCTACATGTAATATATGAGAGCTGTGTGCTTTGTGGTTTTAGAGAAGAAGATTTTTTAAGTTGTCTATGTAAAACGTGACCCCTGGGTCTGGGCCAAATGTGAACCCAGGGTCACCATTTGAACAAACTTGGTAAAGGATCATAAGAGTATAGTAAATGCGAAATATTAAACCTCTGGCTCTTGTAGTTCCAGAGAAGAAGACTTTAAAATGTTTCCTATATAAGTCTATGTAAAACTGAGACCCACGGAGTGGGGTCAAATTTTACTCCAATGTCACCATTTGAACAAACTTAATAGAGGACCATAATGTAATAGTAAATGCAAAATAGTAAACCTCTGCCTCTTGCAGTTCCAGAGAAGAAGTATTTTTCAGTTTTTCCCTATACAAGCCTATGAAAAAATGTGACCCCAAGGGCGGGGCCAAATGTGACCCCAGGGTCACCATTTGACAAAATTGGTAGAGGACCATGAGCTTATAGTAAATGCAAAATATCAAACCTCTGGCTCTTGTAGCTTTCCGAGAAGAATTTTTTTTCCTATATAAGTCTATGTAAAACTGTGACCCCCGGGGAGGGGACAAATATGACCCCAGGGTCACCATTTGAACAAACTAAGTAGAGGTCCATAAGCTGATGCTACATATAATACATGAGAGCTCCGTGCCATGTGGTTCCAGAGAAGAAGATTTTTTCAGTTTTTCCCTATAGAAGCCTATGTAAAACTGTGACCCCCAGGTGGGGCCAATTGTGACCCCTGGGTCACCATTTGAACAAACTTGGTAGAGAACCATAAGCTTATAGCAAATGCAAAATATTAAACCTCTGGCTCTTGCAGTTTCAGAGAAGAAGATATTTTAAGTTTTTCCCTATACATGTCTATGTAAAACATGTGTCCCTTGGGGCGGGGCCAAATGTGACCCCAGGGTCACCATTTGAACAAACTTGGTAAAGGACCATAAGCTTATAGTAAATGCAAAATATCAAACCTCTGGCTCTTGCAGTTTCCGAGAAGAAGATTTTTTAAAAAAAAGTCCTATATAAGTCTATGTAAAACTGACCCCCGGGGCGGTGACAAATTTGACCCCAGGGTCACCATTTGAACAAACTTAGTAGAGGACCATAAGCTGATGCTACATGTAATACATGAGAGCTCCGTGCCATGTGGTTCCAGAGTTGAAGATTGTTTTCAGTTTTTCCCCATACAAGCCTATGTAAAACTGTGACCCCCGGGGCGGGGCCAAATGTGACCACTGGGTCACCATTTGAACAAACTTGGTAGAGGACCATAAGCTTATAGCAAATGCAAAATATTAAACCTCTGGCTCTTGCAGTTTCAGAGAAGAAGATTTTTTAAGTTTTTCCCTATACATGTCTATGTAAAACATGTGACCCTCGGGGCGGGGCCAAATGTGACTCCAGGGTCACCATTTGAACAAACTTGGTAAAGGAACATAAGCTTATAGTAAATGCAATATATCTAACCTCTGGCTCTTGCAGTTTCCGAGAAGAAGATTTTTTTTTAAAAAAATCCTATATAAGTCTATGTAAAACTGTGACCCCCGGGGAGGAGACAAATTTGACCCCAGGGTCACCATTTTAACAAACTTAGTAGAGGACCATAAGCTGATGCTACATGTAATACATGAGACATCTGTGCCTTGTGGTTTCAGAGAAGAAGATTTTTAAAAGTTTTTTCCTATATGTCTATATGAAAAACATGCAAAATCTCATTATACAAACTTTGGACCAACGGGGCATAGCCATTTTTAAACCCGGGGACTTCATTTGAACAAACTTGATAGTCTAGACGTTGGCGATCATTTTAAAAGAAAAACTGTTGAAATCTGTGCAGCGGTTCTTGCGAAAAAGATTTTTTAAGGTTTCAATTATATATAATAATGGCGGCCATCTTGGATGTTGCGCTGACCTAATTTTAACAAATCTAAAAAGCATTTATCTAAGAATTATCCACGTGAAGTTTGGTCAAAATTGGCCAAGCGGTTTCTGAGGAGAAGTCGTTTGAAGCAAAAGTTAACGACGGACGACGGATGACGGACGAAGAGTGATCCCAATAGCTCACCTTTGAGCCTTCGGCTCAGGTGAGCTAAAAAAAGGAAAAACATTTGGTAAAGTTTGGTAAAGATCAGATGAAAAATGAAAGCCCTATTGTATTAACGAGGCTGAATATAGCATTTTTAACTAAATCAAGGGCCATAACTCCACTGTTATTGATCCGATCTGGCTGGTTTTCGAACTTGTGCGAGCTTTCATTGATTAACAATCTGGTAAAGTTTGGTAAAGATCGGATGAAAAATGAAGGCTTTTGGCCAGTAGAGCTAAAAATCATCAGCTCGAAAAAGTAGATCAAGGTCATACATGAAATCCAGGAATCCAAAAAAAAGATGCACTAACGAAGACACAACTACGTCAAAATAGAATACGTTTTCTTCCAAAGATTAAGTTATAAATTAGGTTTAAAACATCTAGTGCATAATTCAAGTTCATTAGAAAGTGATGTAAATGTAACAATTAAAGTTATCTGCCCTTTGCTTGGATGGTTAAGGTCACATTCACATTTGCTTTGTCACGTTGCAATGTACCACTGAAGATACAACTATAAGCAAAGTTTGAAAGGTCTTAGTGCATACAGTTTGTGAAAAAGTGACCTAAACGCCAAATTTGATGGTTAAATTTATAAGGTTATATGCCCTTGCTTGTAGGGTCAAGGTCACTTCCACATTTGCTTTGTCACGTTGCGATGTACCACTCAAGATACAACTATAAGCAAAGTTGTAAAGGTCTAGTGCATACAGTTTGTGAAAAAGTGACCTAAAGCAAAAATTGAACCTTAACATTATTAAGTTATCTGCCCTTTGCTTGGAGGGTCAAGGTCACTTCCACATTAACTTTTTGAAGGCCCTATCGTCTTAACGAGACAAAAGTTAACGACGGACGGACGGACGGACGGATGGACAACTCGTCATCCCATAAGCTCTGCTGGCCCTTGGGCATTAGAGCTAAAAACAAGCGGTTTAGGAGCAGTAGTGGGAACAACACATTTTTAAAGTGATGTCAAAGGGCCATAACTCCATCAAAAATCATCGATCCGGAACACATACGCATATGCACAACTAGACATTATATCGATGCTTCCTGTAAACTATCGGCGAAATACAACAAGCGGTTTAGGACGACTAACGGCGACAACAAATTTTAAAGTGAAAACGTCAAAGGGCCATAACTTTGTCCAAAATCATCAAACCGGAACACAAACGCGACATGCACAACTAGACATTATTCCGATGCTTCCTGTAAATTTTTGGCGAAATCCAACAAACGGTTTAGGAGTAGCGACGACAGCAAATTGAAAACGTCAAAGGGACCATAATTTCGTCAAAAATAATCGATCCCTAACACAAACGTGATATGCACAACTAGACATTATATCAATGCTTGATGTAAACTATCGGCGAAATACAACAAGCGGTTTAGGAGGAGTAACGGCGACAACAAATTTTAAAGTGAAAACATCAAAGGGCCATAACTTCGTCAAAAATCATCAAACCGGAACACAAACGTGACAAGCACAACTAGACATTATTCCGATGCTTCCTGTACATTTTTGGCGAAATCCAACAAACGGTTTAGGAGAGTAACGACGACAGCAAATTGAAAACGTCAAAGGGCCATAATTTCGTCAAAAATCAGCGATCCGGAACACAAATGTGATATGCACAACTAGACATTATACCGATGCTTCCTGTAAACTATCGGCAAAATCCAACAATCGGTTTAGGAGGAGTAGCGACCACAGCAAATTTAAAGTGAAAACGTCAAAGTGCTACAACTCCTTCAAATATCATCGATCCGGAACACAAATGCAACAAGCGGTTTAGAAGGAGTAGCGGCGACAACATTTGTGACAGACGGACGGATAGACAGACACCGCATTTAGACAATACGGTGGAGGGAGATATTTTTGGGTATTCGGTGGTTCAAATAAGGAAATTAGAACCCACTGTATACATAAACTGTGTTTATCAGGGTAGTTACACCTCTGGTTGGAATATCCTGAACAAATACTTTAATATGTATTTTATTATGTATTTTATGTATTATATTTTAAATGGAAACTAATAATACAGGTATGCAATAAAAGACTGATGCTTGATTCTCACCTTGATCCCTACCCAGTAACACAACTTTGTGCATCAGAAGGTGAGACTCCACAAGTAGTGCTGCAAGTCGCTGTTGCTGCTGCTGTTGCTGCTGCTGCTAATAATGAAGTTTCTGTACTGGTTTTGCTTCTCAAACGTGCACAGCGTTGCTGATGAGCAGTGATCAGAGCATCACCAAAGAAATCTGAAATTAGGAACAAGGGACAGTTTATATTCCTATTTGACAAACAAGGATGTGGAAAGTGTCGAGCCCAAGGGCACATTAGAGTAACTCGTACGTTCCAGTGAGGTTCGAACTCTGGATCTCCAGATTCAGTCACTGGGCCACCACCATTAGCAGTCAGGGGTGTAACTTGATTAAGTTATTTTTGAAATCACTTGTTTAAGTTATTACAATATATATGCATGTTTAAGTGTATAAAGGTTTGTATGGTGTTTTTAGGTCATTTTCAACACAAGTAAGGTTATATGTGACGGTCGATTTTTTGTGGTGGTGGCAGACCACCCACTTTTCCTGGGTAGATCCAGTACTGTACACCTCACGCCATCCGTAAGAATTGACACTTCATCACTTTCAAGTCGAGCTCCTAGTGGGTAAAGAAATACTTATTAGCAAGCAAGTACTAGACAAGAGCTCACCGTTGCAGCCTGAACATATAGTAAATCCCAGTGGTGCTGCTACCATCTCCTGGGGTGAGGATTCTTCATTCTCCACCTCGGGGCTCAAAGATATCACCGAGGCTGGTGTTCTGGAAATAGATACCATCAGGTAACATGTAATAATCAGCGAAAACTGTAACGCATGCGTCATTATCAAACTCGTTTGAGATCTATTAAACTGACATAAAGAATTGAATAAAGTGTTATGACCATACGTCAATAGTATGCCAAGTCATGGGCCAGGTTGAGTTGCAGGTTGAATTTTTACGAAAAGGGGCATAACTCTGCCAAATTGAAAGTCAGAGTTGTTGGACATGTTTAACAACATTCCTTGAGGTAAGTTGAATATGTGTGTGAAGTTTCATGAACAGAAGTTAAATATTTTTCAAGTTATGCCAAGGTTAGGTTGCAAGTTAAAGTGTGACGGATGATGGACGATGACGAACGCAACAGACGACAGACCAAGTGATCCCTAAGTGTCTGTCATGCTATGCAGGCGACACAAAACAAAAACAAAGCATGTCAAATTTGTTCAAAATCTGAGCCCATGAAGATATATCGTTCAAAAGCTAGATTTTTCTTACTTTTATTTATTTCATATCTATGGGTGAAACATTGGGATTTCAAATTAAAAGAATATGTATAACTAAATATTAATAAACAACTCCGAATGAAAAAAAAACTAAAACATTGAGTCATGACGTCAATGAGTCAATGAGTGATAACGTTTTTAAGTGAATAATACAGGTTCAAATCATACATAAACTGATTTAAAATGTAATAAATAGATTACTTAACTCCTTCACTTGATCGTAGGTGTGTTTGATCGTAGGTGCATTTTGTTTATTCACTCACTCGCATACGCTCGTTCGTAAAAAACATACACAATTATCTTGTGAAAGACTTTACTATGAAGTTAAATAATCTCCATATAATCAAGGGCATGACTCTGCAATACATTTGTGCATATTGCTCATTATCAACCTCAACTTGATCTTTTAAAAACAAAAACTCATATAAAACTTTGTCAGAAAATATTCAGGGCTCAGGGCTCGATGTTAAGGACTGTCCACCTGTCCAGGGCAGGTAAAGTCTCAAAAGTTCAATCCCGTCGGGCAACTTCAAAACTGAGGGACAAGGACTATAGAATATGACAAAATATAAAAGAAACCCATCGCTCTTTGCAGGGTTCCGATATTATTATTGTTGTTACATTGTAAGTATTAGACCAGCTTTTAGAATTCTCAGAAAAGTGCTGTGAGAGTTATATCAGTAAGTGGTATAATACTCTCAAAGACTCAAACAGTATATCCTTATAAAATAAATGCTCTAAATAATTGGGCAACCAGCAAACTGAAATGGGCAATTAAATTTCAGAGTTAACCATGGGCAAGCTTTTCGTAAAATTAACGTTGAGCCCTGGTATTCCAGAAAAAAGTAAAGTGGCTGGGGGATTGATGTCCAACTTTTTTTTACGCCCACCGCCCATAGAATGTGTTGGTCTAATCACCCCGTTGTCCATAGAATATTTATTTGCGGGGGTCGGAGTAGGGGTGTGTCAATTTAACCAGACGGACGGACAGACGACGCACAACGACAAAAGCGATCTTCGATCAGTCGAGCTAAAAATCAAAGCAGAAGACAATTTTACTTTTGTTTTGGAAAAGCGGATGTGGAAAAATGTGTATGCCCGGATTATGTATACTGGGTCACGACAGTTATATGGCGGTTCCTATTACCAGCTTCGCGGCGGCTGAACATAAAATTCAATTACTAAAGAAATTTGTATTCGAAAGGCAACTCGGGGCAGGGCGGTAGCGCATCATTGTTACAAGAGGTCCAAGAGGGCCTGTGGACGCTCTACTGGCTAACAGGGCTCTTAAAACATCAATGAATGTAGTGACTGCCATTTATGTTTTTTTGAAACTTTCGGGCAAAAACAGCTGTTTAACTAAATCAAGGGCCATACCTAAAGAATATGGTAAAGTTTGAATCTGGTAAAATCTGATCAGATGAAAAATAAAGGCCCTACCGTATTAACGAGGCAAAATATAGCATTTTTAACTAAATCAAGAGCCATAACTCCTGTTTCTGGTCCGACTGGTCCAATATAGAGCTAAACAAATAAATTAAAAAAATGTAAAAATTGATTCAAATCCTCCACACAGTTAGGTCTGACTCCAATTTATCACATTAAATTCACAGTTTGTACGAAAACGCACGCTGTGCGGAGAAATTTAAGTAACATCGCCGATTTCTGAAGTAACAACATTTCCTACTGATCCGCGCTTCCGGTTTTATCCAGTAGTTCCGAATGCCCAATAGGATCACCAGTTACAATGACCCATTCGCAACATTTCGAATATTTAACTGTTTGTAAAAACGATACTTGATTAGTCTTGATCATCTTCAACGCTTGATTGTAAATACAAATGTTTGTCTTGAAAACAAGCAATGGTCGCAGATGATCTAGACTAATCAAGTCTCGGTTGTACAAACAATTAAATATTCGAGAAGTAATCACAGCCGGAAGTGAGGATCAGTAGGAAATGTTGTTACGGCAGAAATCGGCCATGTTACTTAAATTTCTCCGCACAGTAGGCGTTTTCGTACGAACTGTGAATTTAATGTGATAAATGGGAGTCAGACCTAATGAACTGTGTAGAGGATTTGAATCAATTCTGTAATTCGACAAAGATACAGCCTTCGAAACGAGGTTGGTCATATCAAAGATGTCTACCATGTGTTATATAGATAATAGGGGGATATCGTGTTTTGTTTTTTATATATAATATCTGCGGCTCCAGTGCCAGTGGGACGGACGACGGACAACTCTGCATCCCATAAGTTCTGCTGGCCAAAGGCCAGCAGAGCTAAAAACAAAATAACAGATATATGAAAAAAAAGTGATGATGTCATGGTTGGTTGTTGGGTGGGGGTAGGGAGGCGGCGGAGCGAGGCGGACATAGCTATATGTGTAAGATATATGTGTTAGAAGCTATGTGTAATAAGAATTGACCAAAACTACACAGAAATATGTAAAAATAATAATAATAAAATATTCCAGTTTCGAGTGTGGGTGGGTGGTGGGGATGGGGGAGAGAGGGGACAACATAGCTATGTGTAAGAATTGACAAAAACAAGACAGAAATATGTAAAAAAAAAAAAAAAAAAATTATTGAGCTTCGAGTGGAGGGTGGGGTGGGATGGGAGAGAGTTCGGGGGTGACGGGGAAGGGACAACACATAAAATTATGTGTAAGAAGCTATGTGTAAGAATTGACCAAAACAACACACAAATATGTAAAACATAAAAATAAAAAATATATATTGAGATTCGAGTGAGGTTGGGGAGAGGCGTGGGGAGTGGAGAGAGGGCAACATATATGTGTAAGAAGCTATGTGTAAGAATTGACTAAAACAGTACAGAAATATGTATAAAAATAAAAAAATAAAAATTTGAGTTTCGTGTGTGGGGGCGAGGCTGAAGAAGCGGGGGTGGTGGGGGTGGGGTGGGCAACATATATGTGTAAGAAGCTATGTGTAAGAATTGACTAAAACCACACAGAAATATATAAACAAAATAAAAATAAACTAAACAAAAAAAGGTGTGGAGGAAGGGAGGGGGGATGGAGTGGGGGCAGGGAGGGGGAGGAGGGATCCATTGTCCCAATATGGGTGAAGTATGAATAAGATGCATAATGCTATAAGAAATCCCAAACCAAAATTATAGATATATACATACTTACATGCAAACCTATATCTGCCTTTATTGCACATTTTATGGGCCATCACAATTTGGGTTCCATGGGAGCCCAGAATTTGCAAAAGACAAAATTACTTATGCAACCTTTTACAACATACTATAAGGAAACTAATTCTCAAATTTAGTTTAACTAGGACAATCAATGTAAGAGATATAGACCTGTAAACACAGCTTACACGCAAAATTTGATGTGAAATAAACACATTTTAAGGTCTCAGAATTTGGGTTCCACGACAATGCTATAAGGAAGCTCATGGCTAAATTTGGTTGTGCTAGGGTAAGACATGTAAGAGATATAGACTTGTAAACACAGCTTACACGCAAAATTTGATGTAAAATGGGATACATCGTATGGGCTATCATAATTTGGGTTCCATGGGAGCCCATAGGTTACAGGAACTAAAATTGCTTATGCAGCCCTTACTATAACGCTATAAAGAAGTCCATGGCCAAATTTGGTTGTGCTAGGATAAGAAATATAAGAGATATAGACTTGGAAACACAGCTTACACGCAAACCTTGATGAGGGACGCCGACGCCGGGGTAATTACATAAGCTCTCTTATTCTTCGAATAGTCCAGCCAACCTGAAATTTTGCTGGATCAATAAAGACATCAAGAGCAACATTCCTGTGAAGTTTCATGAAAATTCATCAAATAGTTTCAGAGGAGAAGTCCAGTGCCCCAGATAAGCAGAGTATTTGCGTATTTCACTCAATTAAAATTGCAAAATACCCAATTAATTTCAATGACATGCGTACCAGATTGGCAAGCAATTTCTTTTTCACTCAAACATTTTAATTTTCAAGCGTATCGACAGTCAAAGTGTTCAAATGATTGATGGATTGATGTTTTCGTGCGTATTACAATATTTACAAAAAGCAGATTTTACTTCCGGTGTTTATCTTGACTGGGACGTTACATAATTATCGATAAAGTGGAGCAGTAAAAGAGAACCCTATATAGTTGAATATGTACGCTATACCAGTCTATACTATTGTGTAGTCGTCTGGGCGCTTTCATGTTTACTTTTGAAAGCGATTGCGTTGTGCAGACGATTAAAATGTCGAAACGGGGACGTAAACCGACAAGCGAGTTACCGTTACGAAACACTTCTGAAATTAACACATGTGATAAGTGTTTGTTTGGAAATTAATCATTAATAATGATTAAGCATTGACAAACCACTGCCATGAATAACAAGTCAATAAAGCTCACATAAAGACGGGTAAGGGCACAAAAAAAGGTTTGTTTCCGCTAACGGTTAGAAAAAATAGGATAGGTAGGTAGGCAAAACTGTTGTTTTTTTTTATTCTTAATGACCTTATTTTTGCTAATGAAAAAACACTTTTAATATGATAAATAATACTGGGGAAGGTATTGATACCTAGATAATACATGGTTATGGCCCTTTTTCAATATTTGGTAATGTACACTGGAAACCCCAGAGGTTCAAATCTCACTGGAGGAATATTTTTATTTTTTTTATTTTTTATCTCCATAAGAAACATGGGTTCATGGGTTCAACTTTTTATTATTATTGATTTATTTTTAAAAAAATAAATATTATTTTTAGCTTTGACGGCCAACTTGCATTTCACATCAACGTGAATGTTTGCTAGAATCAACAAGAACTCATGGGCAACATTCCTGTAAAGTTTCATGAAAATCCATCCAGTGGTTTCAAAAAAGTAGTCCCTACAAAAAAAGGTTACGGATGGACACAGCATATAAATAAATACATAAGAAAAGTTTCACTGAATTCTCTTAAGCGTTTTTTGAGACATGAGCATAACGTAAAAGTTTACTAGTAGCCAAAGCCCAGGCTGGAAGAGTAACTTGCCTTCTCTTCGCAAAGTCGAGCTAAACTTAAGTCTATTGTCAACATCAGAATTGGATAAATTTATTTTATTTCACTACAAAAAGATATGTTGCTTAAAATTAAATTTTATCAAAATGTACCTCGTTCACGACCTCTACCCTTTCCACGACCTCTACCTCTTCGGGTCACGTCTGCTTGAAGGTCAAGAAGAACATCATCGTCATCACTCGAAGGAGACCAAGGCAAATTGACTTGAAACATTCCAAAGCTAGAGCAGCTTTTCCCGGGAGTTTGATTACTATTTATAGAACAGTTGGAAATCCCGGAGTTATTTATAGCTGCATTACAATTGGACATCTCAAAATCTGACATCAACTTAAGTTTTTCTTCCAGGGTCACACCATTCGGAGATTCAGAAGCCAAGTCAAAATCCCTACCTCTCATACCTTTGTAAAGGAATGCTGAACTATCAGGTTTACCCTTTTCGGAATTTAATCCCATGTCTTGCCTTGCCTTTTTAATTTCACCTATTAGATCAGCTTTTTCAACTTTTCTTGGATCTTTTTCTGCCGACTTCAGATGTTGTCTCAGTGATGTGAACATTTTCTTTGAGGGGGTGTAACCATTTAATCGCTGTCATTTAGCTTTCTTTTGGTAAAAGGAGTTATTTTCCTTGCATTAAATTTAACAATATTAGAATTCACTTTTACAGTTGGAATTGAGGTTTTCATCTGTTTCAAACTATTGTCGATAGTCAAAAAAAAATAAACCATTTCAAAAACTACAACATCGTACACAAATAGTGTAGAGGCTTACCTGCAATTGTTATGTTGTCCAGGTCATTGTTGTCGATCTCTAACTTCGATAGGAACTCTTCTACTTCTTCTTCAAACTGAAACCAGTTGAGATTGCAATACAAATCCAACAGTATTACAAATGTAACATTATTCAATACAAATGTAACAATACAAATGTAACTGTATTACAATACAAATGTAACATTATTCAATACAAATGTAACAATACAAATGTAACTATATTGCAATACAAATGTAACAGTATTCAGTGATTCATTTTGCTCTGCACATTTTTTTTCTCAGGACACATCATTCTTAAACATGTGCGTCCTATGGTCTCATTGCTCGAAAACTTTACAAGTGGTAAATAACCGTTTCCGATGTGATAACAAGGGAACAAATATAACACGACACCGGTTAAAGTAGAATGCAATTACAATGTAGTACGCGTATTCTGAGTGTAAAAACATATTTGTCATAAAATCAGTAACAACGTTTTACAAACTGTTGGTGTTTGCTAGTATGAAAACCCCTAGACTGTGTCAGGGTCCTTTGGGCTTCTCTGTTGAAAAAACAGAATAGAATAGACTAGGAAACCCGAATGACACCGAAGAAAGTTATAAAAAATTACAACAAGTTAAATTGACACTTGATTGGCATGTCAAACTACTCAGGACTAATTGAACTGTTTAAAGTTTGTGTAGATTGTTTGCAAGCATAAAATAAAGAAAAAATATAGAGGTTTTTATGATGGTGATTACTCGTTACAGAACCGAGACAATTGCGCCATATAAACACAAATTCTAAAAGAAATACTTTGTAAAACAAAGAATGGTAGCAACATAATAAGGAATAACACGAACAAGGAACAGTTTTGAAACTGTATGAACATATTTTGCTGATGTTTTACTGTTTTTAAAAATTAAATAATCGGCAAAAGTGGTATCTAATTCGGATCGTATGCATTTCGGACAAAATTCGTTCTGAAACAGATATTAAAGGTACCTTTTTTATTTCAAAGTACCAATATTTTAGAACCTCTATGGGTTGTTGTTAGTAGGCTTTATTAATTTAAATTATATAGGATAACACATTTAAAACTTAGTGGAAAATGGTAATTTTGAAAGGAAGATATAAATATTAATCATAATTTATATATTTTTTAAGAAATCCATTTGTTTGACAGGCATTTTTTTACAATATTTAAGCAACGTTAGTAGTGCAATATAGGCTTAATAGACTTTTACAACTTTAAACTTAAATTTAAATTTAAGTTGGTTGGGTTGGGGAATGTATGCGCACAAGGGGCTAGATACATGTGCCTAATACACTTAAATTATCACAATAGGAAATATAATTTAATTTCAAAATTGTCTTAAAGTGCAATATATATTAAATGATGTTCATGTGTAAAAAGTGATAAAAACAAGTTCCAACCCCTCAGGAGTTTATTTATAAAGAATGAGGCACGGCGGGAGTATTACCTTATCCCTAATCGCCCCAAAGAAAAATAAACAAGAAATCCGTGGATTCACATGTCTCGCCTAACGGGGGCTGGACTTACAAACAAAAAGGTCAATGATGCTTAAATGAAAGTTTGTTAACATTTTAGTAACTAAAAACAATCGAGTTTGCCGTTTGCTGAGATGAAATTTAAGTGCATTTGTTTAACAATAAAATGCCATTCTATTAAAAACAAGAGGCCCAAGAGGTCCTGTGGATGCTCTACTGGCTAAAACGGCTCTTATATCAAGGGTTGTCGACATAAATTTTCCATCTGTAGTTTTTTTAAAACATTGCAAATACAACAGGGATAGGATGGCCTTAGATCGCTCACCTGGTAATCAAGGGCAATAAGTCTGCTGTTTCTAGTCTTGCATGGGCATTTTTTAATTTGTCCCACTTTCTTCTATGAATGAAATTTTATGAAAATGGGTGTGGTGGGGGGATTTATATTAACATTCTAAACAAATATGGTAAAGATCAGATAAAAAATGAAGTAACTACAGATTTAACAAAGGAAAATACAATATAGCATTTTTCAACAAATCAAGGGTCATAAACTGTCGTTACTAACAAGATCTAGCTGGTTTTCGAACTTGTCCAAGATTTCATTGATATACCACGCTTTGCACAACTAGACATCATACGGAGGTTTCCTGCCAAATTTTTTAGAAATCCAACAAGCCGTTTAGGAGGAGTAGAGCCGACAAAAAAAATTAAAGTTAAAATGTCAAAGTGCCATAACTCCGTCATAAATAAACGAATTGGAAAGAAAGCGTGACATGCACAACTATACATCTTACTGATGCTTCCTGCAATGTTAAGTCGAAATCCAAGAAGGCATTTAGGAGGAGTAGCGCCGACAAGAAAACGTCAAGAGGCTGTAACTCCATCAAAAATCAACGAACCGGAAAAAAACGCAATACGCACAACGAGAAATCATAGAAATTAACACCAACAAAAATTAAAAAAAGTAATTAAAAAAAATAATGAAATAAAAAAAAATTAAAAAAAAATATTAAAACAGAAATATAAAAAATAAAAAAAATAAAAATAAAAATCATAAAAAAACATTGATATTAACAAACTGTTAAAGTTTGGTAAAGATCGGATGAAAAATGAAAGCCCTTGGCCAGTAGAGCTAAATAAAAATCATCAGCTCCAAAATGTAGGTCAAGGTCGTAGATGAAATCCATGCATCCAAAAATATGCACTACCCAAGACACAACTATGCCAAAATAGAATATGTTTTCTTCCAAAGATTAAGCTATAAATTAGGTTTAACTATTATTTCTTATGGATCTTTGATACGATTTTATTTCGTATCTCCAATAATTACTAATTGGCCCTTATTTCGCTTTTCGCAGAATGGTTTAACTCTCCAAAGTAATTTAAGGACTATTCTGCGACAAGGACTATCACAACCTGACTTCAATGGTGATGTGATTTATAAACTTTGTAAGATTCTAGGTCATGATCACTTTCATACTATCTTTGTTAAACTTGTTAAAAAGTTTATCAAAAGAGGTTATGACCCTATCATTTTGCAACGTACTGCATGCTTGGTGGTGGACCCTTTTACAGTCCGCCACTATGCTTTCCTCTCTAATTGTACGATGACCGGACAGGCTGTGGACCCTATGATGACGCCTACCTAAATTGGCGTTTGATGTTTGTCCATGATCTTTCTTGTCGTGCCCTTAATGGTTTATTCTCATACTGCTCTGGCTTCTGCAGTCATTGAGTACTTTCATTGTGGCTTTCTAGGCTATTGTTTTTTTGTATTATATTTACACGAGCATATTTGTGTTTAACTTATATTGCCTATTGATGCTGCCTTGTTGGTTAGAGATTAGATCATGGTGGGGATTTCTTTATTTACACTGTCCTGTTTTAATAGGATGACAGTAGGGTAAGTGTGAGGTTTGGTGCACCCTAGAACCGGTTTAAACCCCCAGTGGCCTACTTTGCCACTGACCGTTCCAAGGCGGTAGCCCTATTGTCAACCCTTATTGTGTTTGTGATGTCGTTTGCATTTATTATTGCTTTTGCCTTCTCGTTTGTCTGTTTGCATGTTTGTTTCTGTGTTTTGTGGTTTATTGTCCTCCTTGAATGCTACTTTCCCTGTCCGATCTTTTTATATTTCTTTTAAAACATCTAGTGCATAATTCTAGTTCATGAGAAAGTGATAAAATGTATCGATTGAAGTTATCTGCCCTTCGCTTGAATGGTGAAGGTCACATTCACATTTGCTTGGTCACGTTGCAATGTACCACCCAAGATACAACTATAAGCAAAGTTTTAAAGGTCTAGTGCATACAGTTTGTGAAAAAGTTTCATAAACGCCAAAGCTGAATGTAAAAATTATAAGGTTATCTGCCCTTTGCTTGGAGGGTCAAGGTCACTTCCACATTTGCTTTGTCACGTTGCGATGTACCACTCAAGATACAAATATGAGCAAAGTTGTAAAGGTCTAGTGCATACAGTTTGTGAAAAAGTGACCTAAACGCAAAAGTTGAACCTAAACGTTATTAAGTTATCTGCCCTTTGCTTGGAGGGTCAGGTCACTTCCACATTTGCTTTGTCACTTTGCCATGTACCACTTAAGATACAACTATAAGCAAAGTTTGAAAGGTCTAGTGCATACAGTTTGTGAAAAAGTGACCTAAACGCAAAAGTTGAACCTAAAAATTATTAAGTTATCTGCCCTTTGATTGGAGGGTCAAGGTCACTTCCACATTTGCTTTGTCACGTTGCAATGTACCACCCAAGATACAACTATTAGCAAAGTTTGAAAGGTCTAGTGCATACAGCTTGTGAGAAAATGACCTAAACGCAAAACTTGAATGTTGCCGCCGCCGCCGCCGCCGCCGCCGTAAAAGCAACACCTATGTCTCTTTTTTTCTTCAAAAAGGCGAGACAAAAAAGAAGGCCCTATGGTATTAACGAGGCAAAATATAGCATTTTTAACGAATTCAAAGGCACAACTCCGTTGTTACTAGTCCGATCGGGCTTTTTTTCGAACTTGTCCGAGCTTTAATTGATATTAACAATCTGGTTAAGTTTGGTAAAGATCGGATAATAAATGATGGCCCTATCGTCTTAACGAGGCAAAATATAAGATGTTTAACTATTTCAAGGTCCATGACTCCGCTGCTGCTGGTCCGATCTGGCTGGTTTTCGAACTAGTCTGAGCTTTCATTGATATTAACAATCTGGTAAATTTAGGGCCCTATTATCTTAACAAGGCAAAATATAGCGTTTTTAACTGAATCAAGGGCACAACTCCGCTATTACTGGTCCGATCTGGCTGGTTTTCATTGATATTAACAACTTGTTAAAGTTTGGTAAAGATCGGATGAAAAATGAAGGCCGTATCGTCTTAACGAGACAAAAGTTAACGACGGACAACGGACGGATGGAAGACAGACAACTCGGCATCCCATAAGCTGTAGAGCTAAAAAATAATACCAAAAAGTGACTGCAAGATTATGTCAAGTTTAAGTCAGGTGTTGGAACCATTTTTAGTGAATGTGGCCTCTACTAGAGAAACTGAAGAGGCCATAGAAACATTAGTGAAGCACTATGGTTCAGGAAAAGTTGTGAAAACTATTGATGGGGATCTGAATGATGGTGTTACTTAAACTGAAAAGACTGTTGAAAAAATGATCAATGGTGAGCAACTTCTACTAGAATGGCCAGGAGTCAATGGTATTATAACAGGAGCATACAAGCAACTAACTATTCAAGATTTCTGTCTGAGACTTTTGCTGAAACACCAACAAATGTGCCCAAATATTGCAAAAGTAGCTGCGATTGCATTCTGTATACAGGTTTAGGTAAATAAATAAATATAAAAATGCATGTATAATATATCACAGTTTAGTAAATCACAAATTTCATTGTTAACACAGATCAAATTCCCGTTAAACAGGGAACATTCAAAACCAGTAATTTATGAATAAATAAGTAGAAAATGTTAAAGAAGCTTATCAGTCAATATGAAGATTTTTCGTGCAGTTAGCCTTAGGATCTCAAAAAATGTCCCAAATGTTGTATTCAATGTCCAGTCTGATCTGCGTTTACTCTTGCATGTGTGATAAGGGTCATTTTCTCTCCTTATTTATTTTGTAATAATGTCTAAGGCCAAGAAAAAAATAACGTGTGTTTCCGGTGGCTCGACCAACCCTATTTGTTAGGGGCCGACCTAAAAAAAATTATGAATTTTTTTTTTTTTTAAAAAAATAATTCTGAAATTCTGGACAATGATTTATCGCAATATATAGAAGTAAACTGACATCACAGAGAAACTTTCAGTTGTATCATCAACTTGTACTGGATTTATGACATAAATATATGTAAATTCTCACAATATCATAAAAAAAAGAAAATGCCTACCGATCACAATATTTTTTTAGAGCAATAGGAAACACACCTATTTTTTTTTTGGCCAAAGTAATTATTGTACACGACATTTTTTCAGATCATCATTGGGAAATGTAGCCACAGAAGCCCTGCTGAGAGTCAGCGTTTATGGTCCAAGTGTTGAACAGTTTGGCAATTATATGTGTAACTAAATCAAGAAAGAAGAACAGACTAATGGCTGATTTTAAACCAAGGGCCAAGAAGACAAATACATGTTAAAATAACTGTATACTTCTGCAATATATTGCATTCATGAAAATACATGTCTAAACATTGTACCGTTGTATGAAATATACTCTTTAATTACTCTTCACTTGTAATTTGTACACCTCCAGTCTTATTTCAAGGAGTGAAATACTCCTTAGGCAAACAATTTATCTGGACCTCTGGTAACTGAATTAATTTGTCACACAAAATACAGAGGCTATACGGAAATCTTGATTTTATCTAAATTTTATCGATTTTTGGTATAAATTTCGGTATACTAAATGTTATTAAAAAAATCGCTGACAAAAAACATTTTGGTCAAATTTTCAGAACGCGAGAGAACTTTAACTGTATGCGTGCGAGTGTGATTTGACACAAAAATACGTGTCTCACACCTAATGCGTGACAGGTATGCACAAGGCAATCTTGATTTATTTAAGACCTGAGGTGTTCCAGTTGTTCTTCAGAGTATATGTAACATGCATATTTGCGAATCATTATTAATTAAAGAATTAAAAGTTCAAAGGATATTGCCTTTACATTATCATTTTTTTTTTAATATTGCACCAATAATATATTTTCTCCACGGTCTGATGGTAGAATAACGAAGAGAAGTTGAAATCTCCAAAATGGTATTACCTTGCGTTAATTTAAATATACTTGCAAGGACGTTTAGAGTGAAAATCATACTTTAATTTAGGTGCTGTCTTAAAATGCTTGATAAATATTTCAAGATTAGCAATGTGTCCCTTTAATAACTGACTCTGTACAAATTATTCTGATGTCATAGACAAATCAGATTTGGATTTATCAATGGTGACCTGTTTATTTCCAGGGCTTTTTTTCGGAATTAGGGGAAGAGGCCCAGGCCTTTCAATACGGTAAAAGAAGAAGAGATTTTTGAGTTAAAGGGGTAAAAATAATGTGATTTCAAGATATACGTATAGGGGAACAGTGTATTAGACAAAAATTGAAGTTTTGGGTGTGCAAATATACAAACATAGATACATTTTAGAGAAACTGTTTTCAATAAATGTATCTCAAACATAATAATGTTGAGAAAGTTAGAGGGGGAAATAATGTTAAGCAAAACAGAAAGAAAAAAAATATATATAGGCCGACCACTATTTATGAAGGGAAAAAAATACCTGATTTCGCTTACCTTTCATATGAAATAGGGATTTAATCCTGTTAACACATCATATTTATAAGGTAATATTGGGACAGCAACCTCCAAAGGAGATGCAATGAAGGCTAATCCTTTCATATCCAACCAGATCCAAATATACATGCCGTGATGCCAACCCATATATGAATCATGCTAGGTAATACATTTTTCTTTTATAGCTGAATTAGATGTAATAGTTAAAGTCCCTATCCCGCCATTAACGGCAAAGTTTATTAAAGATGTATACAGTCTGTTAACCAACTGACCATGAGTTATAAATGTAACGTTATACTTATTTTGACAATCCACACTCTATAGACACAATAAAAACGGATTTAACCAGACAAGCCAAAACCCAAAACTGGACTGCTAAATTAAGAGCAAGCAACTCATAATTCATTTCAACGTATTCAAACTCGGGTATTGTTAAGTACCCGTGAATAAACCTACACTTTTAATCGGCATATATGCATTATTTTTTGACCTGGATAGAGTTTGGATAAATTATTTTGTAGTGTGATTTTGCCATTAATTGGCGGGTAAGTGCCTTTAATATTTATGAAATGTACAGCTGGGATGATTACTCGAAAGTGTATCGTATTCAAGCAGAAAGATGTCTTTACACACACAAATAATTACTGTCGATTCTATACTATTTAGATAAAACAAAAGTTTCATAAACATTATACGTTGTCCCTTTTTGACCATTTTTGCTAGTTTTTTCTTTCTCAGTTGAATAGAAAAACAATTCATATTGAATATAGTATTTGTTTTCCTTTTGTCTTCAATATACATGTAGTTCAATATCATTAAACCATATTAATTTCTTACAAGTCATACTTTGATTTTTCCAAATTTTAAGGGCTCAGACTACATTCACTAAATAACCAAAACAAACATTGTACGGTCATTCTGCAACATCACAGTCTGATTTGCACTACATAACTCGCAACTTAAGCAATAAAAACACGATAAACATGAGAGTGCTCAAATAAATGCAGCATATGGCCGAGCGCGAAATCATTATCGGGCTAATATGTCCAAAATCATCAAAAATCGTCCGATGAGCTAAATGTAGACTTCACTAAAGAAACATTTCCTACGGTATAACATTGATAATAGCCTCACATACCTGCTGAGAACATCTGCGTCTTGATGGGATTCTTATCGTAAGTACAGTCCGCAGGCGTCATCAGACTGACGGTATACACGAGGGTATCAAACTCACGACCCACCGGCCAGTCGGAGCAGCCAACCTGCACACCATATGCTGCCTGGCACAGAGAAACACAAATAAACTGTAGACTTGGTTTAGAGAAACACAATTATTACATTTCTATGGGTGAAAGATTGGGATTTCTCAGTTAAAGAATATTCTTAATCGCTAAATATTGATAACTAACTCCGAACGCAAAAATAACTTACTGTGGCGTTGAGTCATGACGTCAATAACGTGTTGGTGACGTCTGCGTAATCCGCCGATAACGCTAAAAAAAGCGACTAATTCTGGTTAAAATCATTCATAATCTGATTAAAAATGTAATAAATAGATTAGTTAACTGTTGTGATCGATTATATGGAAATCTTTCACTCGATGGTAGGCGTGTGTTGTTTTTTTCACTCACTTCGCTTACGCTCGTTCGTGAAAAGAACCACACGCCTTCATCTCGTGAATGATTTCTCTATAATCGATCCCAGCAGTTAAATAATCTCTATATAAAGCATACTTATAATTTCTGATATATATCTTGTTTCTTTTGAGTTTCAACGGAAAAAGAGTTAACACAAAAATATTTTACTAGTCAATATTTAAAATCGGTACCCCGACAGCATTTCTACTTGCCTACGGCTACTTTTTATTTTAAGCCACCGTACAGGGTTCAAATTTCACACTTATTTACTTGCTAAATGCAAGTATATTTTTACAGATTGCAAGTAGAAATATCATCAAATTGCTAAATGTTGCAAGTAATAAAGGTAACCCACTTAATCTGTCTACATTTATTCACTGAACACATTCATCGAGTAAAATAGGTGAACATAGTTTCGGCTAAGAGCTAGTGGGCGCTTTAATCGACAGATATCTGGAAGTAACTTTATTAAGACAGTCATATGCATGAAACGGTCTTGGCAGGTCATTTTCATCAAAACGTAATCTAGAACTCACCAATGTCAATGTATGCTATGACACAATGATGTTCCAGTTGAAACACAGCCTCCATCTGTCCTGAACGCTCCTGGGGACTGCATAACCACTTCCGGAAACCATCTCCCTTAATCAGATTAGAGACCAGGTGTTTTTCATCTTGCAGAGTGATATTTATAAATTAATTTTTATAGCAAGGCCTTCAATCTGAGCTTCTCTGAAATTACCAGGCAGCCCTTTTTTTACAATTTTGATATTTCATCTGGCTGTGTATGGTCAAAGCAGTTCATATTCATAACTTAAACATGACATCATCAAAATAAATTGACCAATCAGTGATCAATAAAATATAAGACCTCAACATTCTGGTAGGAGCTAACCTCGGTGTTTATCGTTGGTGCCCAACTGACTTTAACCTTTTATAAAAACTAGTTGGTAGCGATAATTATATTGAAAGCTTTATTTTGTGTTTCATATATGTATCTTCTTTTGATGTTTTCTGAATTATGGTCTAATATTTTCATTTTTCATATAGAGATTGAGGATAAAGTCCAAGTAAACCCCTTTATTTTCGCCTACTGAATATCTCAGCCTACCGGAAGATGACCAGATGTGAAAGTTATGAAAAGTAAAAAAAACGAGGATCGGCGGGAGGGAGCTACCAATATATAGTCAATATATCTAAAATATGTATGCATTGAATTAACATTTCAATGATAATGACAGTTGCTGCAGGGTGAATGCGCACAAGTTCTCCTTCTTTCCAGCAGGGATCAGACAATTTGTGGAACAGCTTGCCGATCAGCACGAGCGATGTCCAATCCAGTGACATCTATCTTTCTATTGGGCTATTCCAGATAATATCTGTACCCCACCTAAGGAAGATATTTTATGTCCAAATTTCCACCATGGAAATCAATCCTTAACCACTCCCCACCTAGAAAAAACGTTTAACAGAACCCCGCACCCACCCTCTTAGAAGAAACAGTATGTTTACAGACACCCTGGCAATTACTTTCTCAAGACCCCCCACCCACCCTGGAAAAACTCATTGGAAAGTCCTTCCTTACCCACCTCCCCTCCAGAGAGAACCTAAGGAAGGACTTTTTCATCAAAATACCCTCCTGGAAATTTATTTTCTCAAAAAGACCCCCAAGAAATTTGTATATTATTGTGATACCCAACCAAATCCCACCCCCACCAAAACCCCACCGGAAACGTTCTTATTGGACAGTCCTTCCTTACCAACCTCCCCTCCCAACAGAGCCTAAGGAAGGATTTTTTCATCAAAATACTTCCCTGGAAATTAAAAAGAATCTCAAAAAGACCCCCAAGAAATTTGTATATTATTTCACCACCACTCTCCCCACATCCCTACCCCTAGGAAACGTTCTTATTGATAGACCCCCTTACGCCTGGAAAGTAATGTTTGCTGAAATCCTCCCCGCCTCCCCTCCCACCGACAGAACCTAAGAAAGGACATTTTTATCAAAATGACCCCGTTTTTTGTTTAAACCTCAACACCTCCCTGGAAATAACAATAGGTTTATAGACCCCCACCCCACCCCATGGAAAGTCCTTCGTTACTCTCCTGGTAAGAGCTTATATTTACCCCCTGGAAATTTGTTCACTATAAAACTCTCCCTGGAAAATCTTTCTTACTCTACCCCTCACCCCACCTGGAAATAACGTTTAACAGACCCCCACCACACCCACCCCCCCCCCCCCCCCCTGGAAATAACAGTATGTTTACAGACCCCCTGGAAACTCTCCCTGGAAAATCTTTCTTACCACCATCCCCTCACCCCGACCGGAAAGAACGATAACAGACCCTCACCACACCCACACCCTGGAAATAACAGTATGTTTAGCGACCCCCTGGAAATTGTGCTTTCTACACCCGCCCCCCCACCCTCCTCCCAAGAACTTTTTATACTCTCCCACTGGAAAAAAGAAAAAAAACTTGAAAATTGCTACATGTTGACCCCCACTGAAAAGTCCTTCCTTTCCCACCTCCCTCCCACACCCCCCTCCCCCAAGAACGTTTTATATTCTCCCACTGGAAAAAGAAAAAAAAACTTGGAAATTACTTTATTTTGACCCCCACTGGAAAGTCTTTCCTTACCCACCTCCCCTCCCAACTTCTAAGGAAGGATTATTTTCATCAAAATACCCTCCTGGAAATAGATTTCTTTTTAAAAAAAGACCCACAAGAAAGGTATATATTATTGTCCCCCACCCCCCATCCCCCACCCTCATCGGAAATTATGCTACAGCTCCAATCGGAATTTGCTTTCTACAAACACCCCCTGGAAAATAATTATTTAACCCACTAGCCTTTTACAGAAAATATACCCCCCTGGAAATTGCCCCACCCCAGAAAGTCATTCCTTATCCCATGGAATGAGCTTATTTAAAAAACACCCCTCCAGGAAATTTGTTTCCTGAAATATACCCTCAAAAACTCATTCCTTGCCCACTTCCCACAGGAAAGATCCCTGGAAAATCCATCCTAACACCCTTCCCCTGGAAATAGCTTATTTACAACCCCCTCCCCTGGAAATGAAATTGATGTCATATGATATTTCTGACGAACCTAAAAAGTCCTAGTTAATCCCCACCTCTTCCTTCTTTAACATTCCCAGGAAAGATATTTTGCAGACCAAATTATTGCTTTAAAACCCCACCCCTCACGCCCATATGAAAAGTCTAAATGAAGTGTATAGGAGAGTAATTACGCCAATGGTAATAACTGAAATTCTATCCAATCGCCTTCCTTATATAGAAAATAATGATAACATAGTACCTGTGAAGATGGAATGCAGTGAGAAAAACATTTTGGGATCAAGTTTTTTTATAACAAGACTATCGGCCATTTTCATTTGGAAAATATCTCGTTTGTTGGCAAGCTATGAATATAAGGTAAGTTAAATATTTAAATTAACTTATCTGGCTTTTATGTATTTTACATGGGGCTAACCATGTATTCAACTTGGGGCTAAATAATTAAATTGCAAGCATGCCCCTATGTAAGGTTCAGGCCCGTAGCCAGCCCTGAAATTTAACAAAGGCAAATCCCTTATTTTGGTGTCCGGTGGCATTAACCTCCGTCTCCGCCCTTGATTTTATTTTGATTTCCTGCATTGTGTTGCAATTCACAATGTTTTCAGTTTTGAGCATGACATATTTTGACAACACTTGATAATGTATCTATATTTTAGTTGTTTTTATGTAAAGTAAATATATTCCCAAAATTCAACCGAGGCAACTGCCTC